>PVIW01004416.1:0-133013 GCA_004026585.1 Noctilio leporinus | reverse complement strand
TTTCAGGATTCTTTGGGTATAGTCCAAGTAGTGGAATTGCTGGATCAAAAGGCAGTTCCATTTTTAGTTTTTTAAGGAAACCCCATACTGTTTTCCACAGTGGCTGCACCAGCCTGCATTCCCACCAACAGCGTATGAGGGTTCCCTTTGCCCCGCATCCTCGCCAACACTTGTTGTTTGTTGATTTGCTGATGATTGCCATTCTGACAGGTGTGAGGTGGTATCTTAATGCAGTTTTAATTTGCATCTATGAGAGAGAAATATTGACTGTAGCCTCCCATATGAACTCCAACTAAGGATGGAACCCACAACCTAGGTATGTTCCCTGACTGGGAATTGAATCCTTAAACTTTTGGTTCATGGGATGATGTCCCAACCAACTGAGCCACCTGGCCAGCATTGACAGCTGAATTTAAAATGCCTGTCACATGCCAGGCCCATGGACTCCAACACCTGCAAATCGAATCATTCCCTTTTGAAAAGAAACCCTTGAGTTACTTCCCATTAATGCTGCTGCTGATGATGATGAGGAGGAGGAGGAGGAGGATGACAATGCTGATGATTACCTTCCTGCCCCATTGGAATGATGATAGTGTTTAAACTCTTTCTTAGATCCAATGAAACTTAGAACAAGGGCCATAAACTAGAGCTCACCAGCTAGATCTTACCAACTGCTTGTGTTTTGTTTTGATTGCAACACAGCCGCATTGACTTGTTAGCATACTGCCAATGGAGGCTTTCAGGCCACATGAGCAGGCTTGAGTAGTTGTGACAGATGACATAGAGCCTGCAAAGCCAAAAATATTTATAATTTGGGCCTTTCCCGAAAATGGTGGTTGTCCCTGCCTTAGATGAGTTAGTTGGTGCCTTCCTATCTCTCTGACTCTCATCTCTTTTATTTCCCATTCTCATTGACTTGTCTTCAGTCTTGTGATTTTATTTCTTCCTCTGAACATACTGAGACCCTTTGTGCAGGATGTGCCATATGTCTAGGGTTCTGTCACCCAGAACATCTGTCTCATCATTCAGGTGGCAGCTTTCAAAGGAACCTTTTAATAGTCCTCCATACAAGTTAAAGGTATCTGCACCTCTGTTTCCATTACTATCCATCATTAATGATGTTATTGTTTTGCTCATGTGCTTTTTGCCTGCATCGCCTCTTAAACATCAGTATCTTGAATTCATGCACTTTGGTTCTTCTCTGGATCCCTAGGGCTTTAACCAGCGACTGGCCCTGATGTGTATTCAATAAATCTCTGTGAGATGAATGAAATAAGAAATGAATCAATCTGTGTTTCAGTAAGATACAGAACCTGCCCTCAATATATACTTTAAAAGTGCAGAGAGCCACGTAAACTAGTATTTGTGAAAAGCGCTACAATAGAAAACTAAAGGAAAGTAGGCTTATAGTAAGTGATGAAAGAGATCAGTCTTGCTGGAGGACTAGAACTATAAAGACTATATAGACCAGACAGACCTTTAAGGATGGCCATGTGTTGTTATTTGGATAAATGCTCTACATTGAATAAATAGATTGTGAAAGTGATTTATTGAACTTGATTCCAGTGAATCTGTAAAAATGCTCAATCTCACACTTCATTTTTAGTCTTCAGAATACTAAATATGAAAAAAAATTCCAAAAATACACATGATAGTGAATGCATGGGAAAATAGATATTCTTATGAACCTCATAGGGATGTTTATCTAAACTGATTGAATCTCAAAGCTGTTTTTTTTTTTGAGTCTGGATTTTAAAAAAATTGTTTTAGTTTTAATTATTTTTCCCAGTTTTGAGATATGGGTGACATTGTTTTAGTCTAAAGTATACTCATAATTATTTGATATGTATATGTATTGCAAAATGATTATCACAGTCAATTTAGTTAACATCTATCAACTCAAATAGTTACAAATGTTTTATTTTCTTGTGATGAGAACTTTCAAGATCTAGTCTCTTAGCAACTTTCAAATATATAATACAGTATAGTTAACTATAGTCACAATGCTATACATTACATAACCAGAAATTACTTACCTTATAACTGAAAATTGGTACCTTTTGACCACCTTCACTCAATTTCCAAACCTTACCCCTGGCAAACATCAGTCTTTTGCCTATTTCTATGAGTTTGTTTAGATTCCATGTATATGTGGGATCATATGGTATTTGTCTTTCTCTGACTGATTTCACTTAGCATAATGCCCTTAAGGGCCATCCATGTTGTTGGAAATGTCAGGGTTACTTTTTTATAGCTGAATCATATGTCATTATATATGTACATATACCATATTTCTTCATCCACTGATGAACATGTATGTTGTTTCCATGGGGGTACAGATACTTCTTTGAGATAGTTATTCTAGTTTTTAAAAATATATTTCCAGAAATGGAATTGCTGTATCATATCATAGTTATAAATATTTTTTAGGAAAATTCAGTTTTTCATAGTGGCTGTATCAATTAATATTCCCACCAACAGTTTATAATACAAGGGTTCATTTCCTCTGCATCCTCACCAACACTTGTTATTTTTCCATTTATTCATGATAGTCATTCTGACTACTGTGGTTTTAATTTGCCTTTCCCTGATGATTAGTAAAGTTGAGCATCGTTTTACATGTCTGTTGGACATCTCTATGTCTTCTTGGGAGAAATGTCTATTCTGGTCTTCCGATGATTTAATTGTTTTAGGGGTGTGTGCGTCTGTGTACTTGTATGAGTTCTTTATATATTTTAGATATTTAACCCTTATTGGATATATTATTTCTCAATATCTTCTCCCATCTGAGAGGTTGGCTCTTTGTTTTGTTGATGGTTTCTTTCACTGTGAAAAATTTTTTTAGGTTAATATAATCCCATAGTTTTTCTTTGTTTCCTATGCTTGAGGAGACATATCAAAAAAGGTATTGCTAAGAGTAATGTCTGGAGTTACCACCTATGTTCCTCCTAGGAGTGTTACGGTTTTAGGCCCAATATTTTTGTCTTTAATACATTTTGAGTTTATTATTGTACATGATATAAGAAAGTTGTCCACTTTCTTTTCTTAAGTGGATCTTATTGATTATGCTGTTAGAGTTGCCCCAATTTCTTTTCCCTTTGCTCCCTTCTACGCAGGACCCCCTTTCCCTCCCACAATCCCATCCCCCTTAGTTCATGTCCATGGATCATGCATGTAAGTTCCCTGATCTCACCCTTTTCTATATTATTCTTAAGTTCCCCCTGTCTATCTTGTATCCACCAATTTATGTTTCCTAATCCCTGCACCATTTCACCATTTATCCTCCTTTCCCCTCCCAGCTGATAACCTCTCAATGATCACCATTCCTACTATCCTGATCCAATTCTGGTGGTTTATTTAGTTTGTGTTTGTTTTTATCTTTTTAGATTCTATTATTGATAGTTGTCAGTTGTCTTTTTAACATTCATAGTTTTTATCTTCTTAAGTAACACCCTTTAACATTTCATATAATAATGGATTAATGGTGATGAACTCCTTCAGCTTTACCTTGTCTGGGAAGCACTTATCTACCCTTCCATTACAAATGACAGCTTTGCTGTACAGAGTAATCTTGGTTGTAGGTCCTTACTTTTCATCACTTTGAGTACTTCATGTCAGTCTCTTCTTGCTTACACAGTTTCTTTTGAGAATTCAGCTGATAATCTTGTAGGAACCCCTTTGTAGGTAACTTTCTTTTCTCTTGCTGTTTTTAAGATCCTCTCTTTACCTTTAAACTTTGGCATTTTAATTATGATGTGTCTTGGTGTGGTCCTCTTTGGGTCTAGCTTATTTTGGACTCTCTATGCTTCCTGGACCTCAATGTCTATTTCCTTCACTAAATTTGGGAAGTTTTCCTTCATTTTCTCACATAGGTTTTCAATTTCTTGCTCTTCCTCTTCTCCTGTTGGCACCCCTGTGATTAGGATATTGGCACATTTAAAGTTGTCCCAGAGATTCCTAAGCACCTCCTTGGTTTGTTCAATTCTTGTTTCTTCATTAGGTACTGGTTGACTGTTTATTTCTTCCTTCTGTTCCAAATCATTGATTTGAATCCCAGTTTATTTCCCTTCACCATTGGTTTTGTGTGTATTTTCCTTAATTTCAGTTAGCCTAGCCTTCACTTTTGCACTTCTTTGTTTGCTGTATTCAAACACATCTGTCAAGTCTATAAGCATCTTTATCAACAGCATTTTGAACTCTGTGTCTATTAGGTTGGCTATCTCTTCATTGTTTAGTTCTCCTACTGGAACCTTGATCTGTTTCTTTTCTTGAACCATAATTCTCTGTCTCCCCAACTTGACAGACCTCTGTGTTTACCTCTGTGTCTTAGGTAGAGCTGTGGCACCTGTTGCGTTGCAAGGGGTGGAGCCTTAGGTATGTATCAGTAGGCATAACTGGTTTCATCATGCTGCGTTGCTGTATGTGGGAGAGGGGCCTGAGAGGGATCAATGCAGTTTGCTCAGCACTTGCCCTTTTTTTCAGGTACTTCTGCTTCCTGTATGAGACTGGTGCCTCTCTAGTTGTTGCCCTGGTCATCATTCCCAGAGTGGGTGGGTTTGGAGACATGCTAGGACCATGGGAACCTCTAAACAAACTGACTCTGCTGAGGGATTGATAGTTTCTTCCTCCATACCAGCCCCCACTGGTTTTCACAGTCAGAAGCAATGAGGCATTTTTTATCCCCGGTGCTTGAAGCAGGAGCCACACTCTGGTCTGGTGTGGGGAGCACTCCCCAGGTGTCCCTACTTTTTAAAAAATTTATGGCTCTGCTTTCCAACTGCTGACCATAGCTGCCATTCTGCTGCAGCCGCTGTGCTGCCAAACTACATCCTTTCTGCCCTGGCTCTGCCCCTCTTACCTGTCTAGGTAAGCATTTCTTCTTTATATCTTTGTTGGATTTCTGTGCAGCTTGATTTTCTGGAATTTCTGGTTATCTTTAGCTTTGAGGTAGTTGTATTCCTTCTTAGTTGTGAAGGGAGACACAGTATGTGTACTTACACCTCCATCTTGGCCAAAAGTCCAATTTCTTTCTTTCTTTCTTTCTTCTTTCTTTTTAATTTATCTGTCCAGTTTTGCAAACACCACTTATTGAAGAAAACTTTTATTTTAATGTTTATTTTTGCCTCCTTTGCTATATGTTAATTAACCATATAAGCAAGAATTTATTTATAGTTGGTTTATTCTAGTCCCTTGATTTATATGTTTTATGCCAGTACTATACTGCTTTAATTATTACAGCTTTGTAGTACAGTTTGATATCAGGAAAACTGATATCTTTCCCTTTTTTTTTTTCAAGGTTTCTTTGGGCCTTAGGAATATTTTGTGGTTCTATGTACATTTTGGGATTCATTTTTCTAATTCTGATAAGAATGCCATTGAAGTTTTAATAGGGATTGCATTGAATCTGTATATTACTTTAGGTAATAAGGACATTTGAGCAGTATTACTCCTTCCAATCCACGATCAAGGTATATCCTTCCATTTATTTGCATATTCTTTAATTTCTTTCGTCAGTGTCTTATAGTTTTCAGAGTGCAGTCTTTCTTCTTTTGGTTAAATTTATTCCTAGGTAGTTTATATTTTTGATACAATTATAAATGATATTAAAATTTTCGTTCTTCTATTATTCATTATTGGTCTGTAGAAACACAACATACTTCTCTATATTGACCCAATATGCTGCAACTTTGTTGAAATCATTTATTAGTTCTAATAGTTTTGGATGGAATTTTTAGAGTTTTCTCAATATGATATTCTATCACTTAAAAAAGAGAAAGTTTTATTTCTTTCTTCCAATTTGGATAGTCTTTTATTTGTTTGTCTTATTTGATTGTTGTATCTAGGACTTCCAATACTATATTGAACAGAAGAGGAGATAGTAGGCATCTAAGGTTTTCAGCTTTTCAGCACTGAGTATGATATTGTGTTTGTCATATATGGTTTTTATTATGTTGAGATATATTCCTCTATACCTACTTTGTTGTGAGTTTTTATAAAAAATGTTGAATTTTATTAAATGCTTTTTCTATACCTATTGAGATGATTAGGTGGTTTATATTAATATGATGTATAATGTTGATTGATTTATGGATGTTGAACCATCCTTGCATCCCTGGTATAAATCCTACTTGGTTATAGTATATAAACCTTTAATGTATTGCTGAATCCAGTATGCTAATATTTTGTTAAGAATTTTTACATGTATTTATCAAGGATATTGACTTGTAATTTTCTTTGCTTTTTAAAAAATGTTACTGGCAAATAATGAAAGAATGGTCTTTATTCTTAGCATAGCTTTATTTTCCCATTTTGTGTGTGTGTGTTTCTCCAGTTTTCTGTTTTTGACAACTTTCAGTTTCAAGCATTCATTTCACAAATGTTCATTGAAAGCTGACTATGTGCCAGGTAATTTTCTTGGTATTGGAGACAGAACAGAGAACAAGAAAAATCTCTTCCCTCATGGGAATTATATTTTGTTGGTATAATGAGACAAAATACCAACAGACAAATGGATAATGACAAGAAAAAAAGGATGCTTCTGTTTTATATGGATTTGGTCAGGGAGGCCTTCTTGGAAAAAGTTCTCTTCAAGATGAAATCAATATAAAATGACATGGAAGAGGGAAAGGCACTTGGGAGAGTGTAATTGGCTTAAGAAATAGAAGCTGGAGTGTAAAGAATGGAGGTAGAAAATGTAATCATGGAGTGGGCCAACGGGGTGTTCATGTAAGGATTTAAAATTCATTCTGAGCAAGATGAGGAGCAATAGGAGGCTTCAGAGCCAGACTTATATTTTAGAAAGACACTTGTACTTTCTATAAGGAGGAAACTATAGAGGAATCAAGGGAGGGCCAGAGACACCAGATAGAAGTTTTATAAACACCTGCACATTTGATAGAGCTTTTGAAACTATATCCTTGACACAGCCCATGGAACCAAAAATCAGAAGCAAAAGTGATTTACTCATAGCATAAGCATCATACTTTCCTACCACTGAGGAACTGATTTTATTAGCTCTGTTAGGTAGGCAAAATTCTACAACTTCCCTGAAGCAGGCAAATCCTATAGACAATGTCCCTGGACTACTGATCCCAATTCTTTCGTTCTTTCTGAAGAGATGTGGGTATTTCAGGTCCCACCTACCTACCCAGTGGCCATCTAAAATAGTCCCCAGAAAGCAAATGAGCTTCTAGGTTTTTTCTATTCCCTAGTTTATTGAGCACCTTGAAGTCAGGATCACAGTGTAGGGCCATGCAGTTATATTCTGCACAATGCCTGCCAGGGTCTGCTGTTCACAAGGACTGGGATTAGAATACCACTTCATAGAGTTGTATAGTGCATAGCTTGCACAACCATACCTGGTAGGCTGCCACTTTGCTAGGCAGTGGAACTAGAGATGAACAAAACATGATCTTTACAGTTAACCAATAACCTAGGAGTTATAGCAATTAACCTTGTCTTGACTTTTGAATGAGTTTCTATACTTATCAACATATTTCTTGTAAAAATGGAGTGGCTACGCTAACTGCAGGGCATGTTTCCAAAAGGTAAAACTTGTAGACTTGTCTCCCACACCAGCTTCTGGCAGTATTCATTTTGGAAACCTATCAGAAGCATTTTAGATCAAAGCAAGTAGCAGAGGTGAGCTGCAGCCAAGGCTGATTTGAGATTCCAGAGGCATCTCTGAGCACCATCTGGGCCTCTGTTGAAACACCTGCAGGCTCTCCTCAATGCTTATGCCTGCATACCACAAGCAAGATGAGATATATGGTCTAGGGGAACCAGCAGATGGTGAATTGCCTGACCTATCATGGAGTTAAAAGTGTCAACATCATTGTGGGTGGGGGCTAAATTTGTCTTCTATTTCCTGACCTTCCTTTCTGTGTATGTGTGTGTTTGTTTCTGATATGGTCCACAATTTCTCATCTTATGTATTCTGGTGTCTTCTATTGCAAAGAAATAATCCAGTCAATTGTTGATTGATTCATTTATATGTAGTATTTAGGAATATTATCTTTGTGGCTGGCACTGTGTAGGCCTTGGGGACAGCTTGCAAAATTGACAGTGTTCTCATGAAACTTGCATTCTAGTGAAAGAAAACAATCAACAGATCATTTTAGATAGTTGTATATGTCCTGAAGAAACTAAAACAGGTGAATAGGAATAGAGATTGGCTGGAGAAAGTACAAAATCTACTTCAGATCTGGTCACCACAGAAAGCTTCAATGAGCAGGTGATATTTAAGATGAATTTGTGATGAGAAGGATTCAGAGGTTCATTCACACTGAAGTGCCAGATACTTCCCTCTTGCCTTCTTCTCCCCCTTCCTTCTTTAGTGCCATTTTAATTTTTGTTGGTGTTGTTAACTTTGTTGAGCATCTACTTTATGGGATAAAGGAGTTAAAGAATCAAATGTTCTGTTCTTATGGTGCTTTTATTAAGTTGTCTTAATATAAATTTTACTGAATATATGAGGTCTGTCCAAAAAGTATCAAATCAATATCAACACATATAATTAAAACAGTTTGCTCAGCTGATACTTTCAGGATAGACCTTGTATAATGTGCTTATCAAGTGAATCTCTTCACTTGAAAACAGTAACATAAATGATCACCCCAAGATATAGGCAGTAAAACGAAATGAACACATCATTACCAAAAGCCTGAATTGTGCAAGTGTTAATTGAAGGACTTGGGCTTTTTCAATAGCCTATTTTACCATCGTTTTAATAAAATACATGCTACCTCTAATAATATCAGTGTTCATTTTTTAGCAGATTGAGATAAATGCTTGAATATCATAGTCACCAATTGTAAATGCTCAATTCTATGATGTTGGCAGATTATTTGTAAAGAAGTGAATGCCTCCATAGAATCCAGTTTTAGAACATGTACATCAATGAAAAAGCAGTGAGCATATAATAAAATATCAATTACTTAAATGTGATAAGATGGGATTGAGAGAGAGAGGGTATTTAGGGGAGGCCTCTGTGGAGGGTGACATGGAGCAAAGAGCAAGGCAGGATGAAGAGCTATTACTCTATTTGTATGTGAGGGTGTAAACAGCCCCCAACAGAGGGATAGCAAACACAAGGACAGGAGCTGAGGCAGCTCATGACTGGTGAGTGTGCACTGGTCTGTGTATCTGCCATGGAGCAGAAGGAAGGGATTCAAGAGGGGCAAGAACTAGATCATTTAAGTGTGAGCCGCAATGATGAATTTCAGTTTTATTCTTCATCTTATGGGAAGCCATTGGAAGGTTGTGAGCAAAGGAATGCCATGATCTGATTTATTTTACATATAACCTGGCTAGTGTGAGGAGAACAGACTCTAGGGGTAAAAGTGGAAGCAGGGGAGTGAGAGTTGCTTTCACAAGAGCAATTACTGTAACTGAGTCAAGACATAATGGTGGCCTGGGCTAGGGGAATTCTAGTGGAAGCATCTAAAAGCATTTATCTAGGAAAATGAGATGGATGAGACACAATTTGGCAATTATAGGGTATGAATAAAAGAGGGAAATCCAGATGTCTCCATGGTTATTGGTATGAACACCTGAAAGAATGACAATGTTATTTACTAAAATGGAAGACTCTAGGGGAGGAGAAGGCTTGGTGAGGGAAAGGGGCATTTTTGATGTGTTAACTTTGAGATGTCTATGAAAGATGGTGAAGATGTCAACTAAGAGTTGAGTATATAATTCTTGTATTCACGAGAGGTACTGGGAGTTATCAGGTTGCCACTGATATGTTAAATCTCAAGACTTGCTGAGATAATTTATGTATGACTGTGCTCAAAAAAAGAGTCAGAAGAGTAAGCCTGAGGATGTTCCACTCTTTAGAACTAGGGCAGAGGAGGAAGAAGCAAATTAAGTAGCAGAAAAGTCCCAAATGGGAGGTGGAGAGGTTCTAGGCTCATGGAAGGATGTCTTTAAATGTGGGGATGATGAAGACAATGATCTTACAGAGGAAGGAAAGTTTAAAAAGTAGAAGAGTGAAGGTATCATTATTAGGTGACATGCTTGTTGTTTTTGTTTTTTAAAACCTTTTAAAATGTAAAGACCATTCTCATTCTTAACTAGTAGGTCACACAAAAGCAATCTATGAGTACATGGCAGACTAGGCCCATGGACTTAGTTTGCCAACCCCTGCCATCCATTAGACTATTAAGTTATCTTCCCTTAACTAGAATTGAATATACTAGTTTTAGCACATCAGTTCCTGGGACCTTTGTGTATGTGGAGGGTATGATGTGTCCACCCAGTCAATGGTATATAGAGTAAGGCTCCTGATCCAGGATCCCTTTGTCCTCAGGGTGACTCAGTATTTTTGGTCCTTTGTTTTCATGGGGATGAGATTTAAAAGTATGATATTAGTTGGAACCATGGATGGACTTAGAAGTTAGAATCGCAGCTTCCAATGAACACATCCTATAGTGCCAGCAGATACCAGGAGTGGAGGAAAGCTAGGACAAAAAGCAACACATATCATGGATGAGGGAAAGGGGAGATTCTGGGATGGACAACAGACCCTTTATGATATCCGAGACAGTAAGGCTCCCCTTCCCTTTCATTTCTAATCCCCTGAACAGAGAGGGAGAGAGAGACCTTCATTCTCTGGAAGGCAGAAGACAAATCCCTTTGACCATAGGTGCAGGGGTTTGAGCTTTGTTAAGCACTGAAATTTGCATGCAGATCAGAACCTTCTCTGGATCTCAGGATTCTTTTCCTTAGGCATCATTGTCTAGCATATTACAGATAAGGAGCACAAGACTGGGGAACCTAGTGGGTTGGAGCAGTGACTATGTAATGCCTGCATGGAGACCAGTATAAAGACACATTAGTCAGTGCAGACTGAAGTATGACACAGTAAGAGACAGATGCTTGTATTCCAGTGGCTCGTGACAAAGTAAAGTTTAATGAAGGGTAGGCAGCCCTTTATCCTTTAGTCATGCTTCCCGGAACACATGGCTTTGAGGCTGCAGTGGCAGGAGCACTGAGACAGTGCCTGGGACATGTAGGGGAGTCCACGAGGCTGGTGAGCACTGTCTATAACACAGTATCCATGGTCACCAATAACCTGACCTTTGATTACACAGGCAGATCCAGCTAATACACCCCACCCACACATACAACATTCTCCTCAGTCGACCCCCATGCCCGCTAACCCTTATGGAAAGAAACTTTATTTACAACAATTTGATCAATTATTATAAAAGGGGTCTTGATCAAGACAAGGGCCCTGAAGTTATCCTCCATATGACCATTAAGGACCATTAAACAAACCATTAAGGACTTTTAAATCCCTGGAACAGTTGTAAAATCAATTTAAAAAGTTGTGACCTTTGCTCAAGTTTCTGAAAATCCTGTCGGCAATTCTAGATTGAATGCAGCACCCGTCAAAGTAGGCTAGATACAGTTACTCTGTGGCAGGGCTGAAGGGTTTCTTCACAATGAAAAAATAAGCATTTCCATCAGCAATAATATAAGCAGTAATTGACTTTGTAGATTAAAAATGGAGCAGTGAGGCTTGAAACATGAGTCTTGTCTTCCCAGAAGGATGGCAAGTTTGGGGGCAACAATGGCACCTGAAGTTCATGAAAGCAAAGGGCACAGATTCAGGGACTTGATTTTTTTTATCTTCATATATGCCTGTTAGAAGAGAATCCCCACTCGCAGGACATTTAAACTGGAAGGAAATGCTGATTTCATCCAGTCCAGCCCTTCGCTTCCACAGATGCGAACAGAGACTCAGATTTGACAGGCAGCCTAGGGGCCCATCATCAGGGGCAGCATGGAGTTCATTTGATGAGATGCATGTAAATTATGTTTTCCATAGGCCCTGAGAACACCTTGATACATATGGGCTTTTTCATTCTTTTCAGAGATGGTTCTTGAATTTTTATTACACAATTAATGTTTGCCATACAAAATTAAACCCTGGAATTTTAAATATCCTTTTGTTCTTTTTTAACAAGAAGCTGAAACACATTTACTTCACTCTGGTTATTGTCCATCCTAAGAGAGTTTCAGGCCGTCACTTGATGGTGTATTGTGAACATCTATTTAAACATTCACTCCTGTATCTTGGTAAGTGATGAGAAACCGTGTCCTTCTGAACATTAGTATTCAGGTTTTGCATTAACAGCTAATGTGGGAGCTTGCCTGTCTCTTCTATCCAGCATCTGACACAGGGACATCTATGCTCTTCTTTAGTAGCCAAGGAAGGATGCAAAGTGTTTCATAAGGAAGCCATTTTTATGTGACTGAAAGTATTTTATGGGCTCATTATTGAGGAGGGATTGTCAGAGAGCAACTCATACAGGATCTTCATGGATTAGTGGCAGCCAGAACCATGTAGCCCTAGGTAATGTTGTCACTTACCTGTTGTTGGATGCTGAGTTTTCAGACCCTGACATACATGGTTGGAGAGAGGTTTCCAGTGAGGAGAGGATTGCTGAGACCCGATAAAAGTCTTTTTTTTTTTTTCCAAATTAATTAATTTATTTTTGAGTGACAGAGTAGTATGTTTCTTGAACTATCCTGTCATGTTAGCAACAATTCAAGTACACAGGTCATTTGGAATCATTCATACAAAATATCTGGAAGATTAAAGTTTGTACTAAACTACTGAATTGCCCAGAAATGTTGCCATCATAGAGAATACCTATCCCCAAGAAAGGAACCCATTTTCATAGCTAAGTTGTTCTAAAGACACACAATGGCACCATGAATTTTATGTTGCTTCCTTTTTTTTCAGTGGGTACTTAAAAATCAATTTATTTTTATTCCGGTGTGTACCAGGGGTATAGTGTTTGTTAGGATGAAAAAGCAATTTTAATTTAGTGGGAAATGGATTTTCTTTATCACGGAGTAATGTAGAATAGATGAGTGATACACCAAATAAAATTCGCATTCTCAATCCCAGGGGTTGAGGTGGGGAGATAGGGCTGGCAGTGGGACAAGTTTAGATTTTGATAATTCCGTTTGAATCTCTCCTTAGAGCTCCTAGTTGTCCATAAAAGCTCTTAGTAAGCAACACAAATGACCTAGTTATGCTTATCCTGTCGAATTGGGTGTTCTGAAGCAGCAGCGTGTAGTGATTACAGTTAAAGAACCAGGGCTCAGGTCTAGCTCTGCCCCTGTCTACCCATGTGGCCTCAAGCCATCGTTTCTTCTCTCTGTGTATCGGTTTCCCCATCATAAAGTGAATTTAACGTCATTATAAACCTATGATTCTTACGTTAACTGGGAAATATCTTATAATTTGCCCATATCCTCTCAATCACAGATTTTTATTGTAACAACTATAGATTATAATGTCGCTAGAGAAAATTCTTGTTTAACTGAACTGATGAATAGACCCATTTATTTCCAAAACTACACCTGCAATTTCCTTTATATAGTTATTTTGTTGCCCTTTCATGTGATATTTCAGCCAATTCATGTGCTATTTCCTTATATATAGCTATTTATGTCTGTGTGTGTGTGTGTGTGTGTGTGTGTGAGTGAGAGAGAGAGAGAGAAGCATCTTATCTCCACCAAAGCAACCTCATCCACATCCTTCTTTTCCATCACCTTGTGATCCAGTCATACTGGCTTTTGTCCCTTAGTTCCTAATAGTTTCCATGTTTTGTTCTCACAGATAACCTCCACCCTCAATCACGCTTTCAAATGCAAATGAGCCAGGCAAAATACTCACACCCTCAAAGATAATCCCCACTTTCAATCACACTCTCAATAGCAAGTGAGTTGTTCTACAGGGTCTTTGTACATTAAACGGAAATCATAGACATATTCAAATCATATTATGCTGGCTCTTAAACCCACTATTTCAATCCTATTATTTAAGCAATAGAGAAGCATGTATGTATGTATATGTATACATATACATACATACATATATACATAATGTCATAATTTTTGATAAGTGTATGTTAATATATCTGACTTCCTTTGTAATGCTATGTATCTTATCCTATGGACTGAAGGCAATAGTCTGAATAGGTCCACAGGCTTCCCCAGACTGCCAGAGGCCTCTGGTAACCAAAGGCTAGAAGCCATCTGTATTAGACTATATGTTAGGGAGAGCAGGAAACTGTGTATCCAAGTTTGTGCTAAATAAATGTTTGTTGAGTGAATAAATGCAAAAAATAGAAGGTTGGAAATGATATGCCTTCATTCAGGGATCTAGTTACTTCACATAAACTGCTGAAATTCAATTTGCGAAGAAAGGGTAAATTAAACCTTGTATTTAATTTAAATATTTGGGTTACAAAGAACAGAAACCTGAGTCAATGTGGCTTGAATACCAAGAAGATGTGTGTTCATGAAGTTCCAAGGTGGCCAGGCTTCAGGTACTGTGTGATCAGTGTATCCATGTCATCAAGAACTTCAGTTTTGTTCTGTGTCGCTTTTGTTCTGTCTGCAGTCCCTCTCACAAGATACTGCCAGTAGCAAGTGGGGCCATGTGCTTCTCTGTTTCCATCCAATAATCACAGGAAATAGTCTTCATCAAGCCAAATTAGAATTCATGTAATTCCATGGACCAATAATGACTGCCATGGTACTGCCACATGTTGATAAGACTGATTGGTATCCATCTCTGCAGTCCAAGTGGGGAAGATCAAAAAATGAGCAAATAATAAGCCATGCTGGAAACAGAAAGGCAGCAATGCTGGGTAGGCAACCAGCGATCTCAGGGTCACACATCTCTTTAGGGAGACTCATCAGAGGACAACTAGCAGCAGAAAAAAACATCTCTGTGTTTGCTCAACATTTATCTTTGGAAAAGAAGATAAGGGGGGAGCAAGTGTGTAAGGAGATAATATATATAAACAGACCTGCTTTTGATGCCTTGAAAGTTGAATTTCACATAAGCACATACAGGGAAAGCAGAAGCACCCCTCTACTCTGAATTACCACTTCCTCCCCCCGAATCAGGTGGCACATTGCAAATTCGACTTCATATACTATGAAAGAAAGGATGAAAAATGAGCACCAAGATTTAACACAGCTCTTTTCTATTTTGTCGTATTTTATTCTTCATACTCATTCAGCATCCATCTCCCTGATTATCATCTACAGAAAAGATGAAAAAGAAAGAACTGAATGTCAGAATGCTCTTCCCTGTAATTACTGACAGACTCATATGCCTACTACCAGAAGGAGAGATACTATCTCAGAAGTAATGATTTATGTCTCTCCAGTACTGTCCCTCATGTCCCTGCTTGCTTTCAGCATCAGGGACGACTCGTGCATAATTAGCCTTCCATTGATTTCCTGAGATTTAAGCTCTTGGAATAGAAATCTTTATGAAGATGCGATTGTAGTTAATTTGCCTGCTACTGTTCATAATAAAGAAAGCTATTTCACAAGAAATTATTTTGTAAATTAGGATTCTCTAAGGTAGGCTGGTAGTCCATGTGAAATCCTTTGAAGCTTGAAAGTTTCATGTTTGATGTTTTTGGTAGAAAATCAAGATATTCTACCATTGCTACCACTTATGAGTAATCTAGCCACATACACTATTTCCAGAGGCTTGCTGGAATATGGGTAAGAATTAGTAAAGTGTTTAAAAGTTGTAAGTGATTCTGCCCTGGCTAGTGTGGTTCAGTTGGTTGAAGTGTCATCCCATAGGTAACCCCAAAAGTTGTAGATTTAATTCCTGGGCAGGGCACATACCCAGGTTGCAGGGTTGATCCCCAGTTGGAGTACATACAATAAGGCAACCAGTTGATGTCTGTCTGTCTGTCTGTCTCCTTCCCCTCCTCCCTTGGTCTCTCTCTCAAAGCAATGAAAATGTCCTCAGATGAGGAATGAATGAAAGAGTAAAGAAATGTAAATTATTCTGAGTAGCAGAGAACCTCTTGTCAAAAGGGGAATACCTTGTGAACTCACTGTGTTAGGACATCAGACAAAATAGCAGCCCTCTGATTTCCTTCAAATCTGTGATGTAGACTGTACTTCAGAAAGAAATTCTGTCTAGTTAGAATCACCATTCATTGTTGCATGAATACCCTTTCAGTTAAACTTGTGTCTATTTTCAGTTGGCACAACAAAACTCAGGTTTTGTTCCTAAAGAGCTAGATGTACACATGTTCAAAGGCAAACCTTTACTTATTTAATGAAAACAAAAAAGCAATCTATCAAATCGAAACTCTAGTCCTCATATTTGAGGCTGCCTTTTGTAAGCCAGGGAAAGAAAGTGTATCACTGGTTGATACAATATGTTCCTCACTGGAAATGGTTGTTTCTGTTTGTTTTTTCAAGTGGCCCCAGCCCCAGAATTTCTATTTTATTATATATGAAAGTCTGTCCAGAAAAAGTCCAGTCATTGTTAATATAACAAGAATGGTTTATGTAATGGTGATGGAACCTGGCAGCCAAGGAGAGGGGACTGGAATGTGCATGTGTGAACAATGATGACTTCACTGTATTAGTTAGTGGAGGCAGTAGACAAAGTTGAGTGAGTATGTGTGCTGTGTGGCCAACGAATCTATAACAGATTTTACATTGGGTTTGAACATTCCTCTGTGGCTGTGGAAACTATTCAGATGATTCAGAGGGACACAGCTATAGGCAACTGGTGATTGGCAGCTTCATTATGACAACACATCCACTCATGCATCATGTCTCATGCAAAGTTTTTTGGTGAAACATCAAATCACCCAGGTGACTCAACCCCCTTATAGTCCAGATTTGGGACCCGGAAACTTCTGGCATTTTCCAAAACTAAAATCACCTTTGAAAGGGAAGAGATTTCAGACTGTTGATGAGATTCAGGAAAATATGATGGGGCAGCTGATGGTGATTAGAAGAATTGTGTGAGATCCCAAGGCGCCTACTTTGAAGAGGGAGGACTAAGGCATTATTGTTCTATGTACAATGTCTCTTGCATCTTCTTCAATAAATATCTTTACTTTTCATGTTACTTAACTTCTAGATAGACCTCTTATGTCACACAAGTCAAGGCTTCTGGTGAGCTATAAATAACACCAGGACACTTAAAAGTTATCTTTCTAGTTTTCTTACCTCCCAGAAAAAAGTTGAGCAAGTGAGTTTAATTTCCACAACAGCAGTTCATAGAGATGGTGTCTTATATATCTCTCATAATACTGTCACCTTCAAGTGCACTATATGATTTATGTACTTACTTTATTAATTGTTTCTCTCTCTCCTTTAGAATGCACAATGAGATCTAGAATGATGGGATTTTTGCTTTCTCCTCACTATTGCAGTTGTCATAGGTTTCAATCAGGTAGGGAAGTGAGATGCAAGTTGATTTGATACTATTTTAAAAATCCAACTTTGCAAGTAGTTATTTTTTAAATGTTAATGTACATGTTTAAGATTTTATTCTATAATTTGGAATACTGTTAATGAGAACACCAGGAAGATTTTATAACTGATTCAAAGAATAAATTAAAGAAGCACAAATTTATTGGAGTAAGGAAAAGTTGACATGAATATGCAAGTAAACATGAAGTTATATTTTGCCATGGGGTGGGTATTCGAAGTCCTGGACGTAATGGACAAAATACATCTGTTTGATTGTATACAAGAATTATTTTTTGTTCCAATGAGTTAACTATGTTAAAAAGTGTGAAACAGTTCAAAGGCTTTGAAAGATCAGATCAGATCATCTAGGAGGCCTTCCTCTAAAATGTATATAGTTTTTCATTGAAAATATTAGTAATCATTTGTTCATTTCTAATTTTCTTATAGTCTTTGTTTTTGACTAATAGTAATTACAGGTAAAAAAAGATTATTCTTAATTATAAAATAAGATTGGTCTCAGTAGCCTTGGCTTGGTTATTAACACAGGTGCTGCAAGTATTAATTCACTATCTAAGCTTAAGTTGGCTTTGCTGGAAATTTTTATAAGTAATCTCAGATTGGACTTTTAAAAGGCTCTATCATTTGTCCTTCTGAGGCTAGAAGGCCAAGTGAAAAAACTCTAAAAAAATTTCCCTGGGTATCTATAAGTTTGGGTGGGTTTCTCTCAAGTTTTAAAAATTATTCAAATACTGTTGCCCTACCATCAAGTGACCCTATTATGCCAGGTACTAGGCCAGTTTTCTTGTGAGGGCTCCATAAAAAGTTCATCTTTTTTTAAATGAAATTTATTGGGGTGGCATGGGTTAATAAGATTATATAGGTTTCAAGTGTGCATTTCTGTGATGAATGACTGTATATTGCATTGTGTGTCCACAATCCAAAGTCAAATGATCATCTGTCAGCATATATTTGGCCCCTTTTTACTCTGATTACTCAATTGCCCTTTTGTCCCACTTTCCTCTGGTAACCACCATACTGTAGTTGATGTGTATGGGTTTTTGTTTGTTTTCCTTGTTTGTTCATTTGCTACTTTCAATTTTATATCCTACATGAAAGTCAATCTTCTTTAAAAGTGGCTTGCCATGCCTGATAAAATGAACACCATCCTCAAATACGATATATTAGGCAAGGATTTAGTTATATAACCAATATTTCTTACACATTTTGGGAAAAGGGGGAAGAGACTATTGAATCTATAAAAACAACTACAGAGTCATGTAAAGTAAGGAAATTCAATCGAAGTTTCTGAATTGGGGTTAAGAGAGTGAGTGACATCATTTCAAATGTTTAATTTCAGTTTACAAAATCAGAGCCTGCCACACTGTTATGAGTTACAGACGGCTTAACAAGAAGGAAAAGGGGCTCCTTCTCCATTCAAACATTGGGACATTAGGCCTAGATCAATAATATGGTAAACAAATAACAATAGCATTTCTCTCATTATTTCATTCAGTCCTAGATAGCTCTTGTTCCACTTGTATTCTTGGGCAGAAGTCTCATGTAGCTGTTTGACTTTTGATTAAAGAAGAGTTCTGGAAATCCTAGCATGGTCTGAATGTTGTCCAGATAATGCTAACTGAGTCTAATACAGTTCTTTTCCTCGGGGCTCTGAGAGGGTCTACAGCTGATTGCAAAGCTTTTAGGGGAGTCAGAGGAAGACAGACTTACAATGGCTCTGGTTATTTATTACTGGCCATTTTCAAATGCTAAAGGTCTGATTAGTTTATTTCAAGAATTATGCAACTCATAAGGAAATTTAGTTGTTTCTGTAGCATGCAAAACAAGATAAAAAGCCAATCTAAAACAAAGTTTCAGACAAATGCCTGTAAAAAAAATATGATTAATGTTACTTTCAAAGAAAAGAAGAGATGCTATATATTACTTATAAAAAATAAATGAAAATAATTTTACAGAAAAAGCCTTGATATACAAAATATAATTCTAAGACATGATATATATTGATATGATATGATATGAAATACCAATGTTGGAGCAAGAATATGATAAGACTATCAAGTAGTGAGAGTAAGTAAATCTGGAGTAGGCCCTAGATATCTGTATTTTTATCAGATTCTATAGGTAAGGCTGATGTGTATCCCTAATTTAAACCTATTGTCTTAGCAAATACTAGATTTAAATAAAAGATGTGAGGTTATGGACAACTAAATACTTTAAATAATAACTGAGATTATAGATGATACAACATCCCACCAAGCATTGGTAAACTTTCTGTTGAATGTCAAACAGTAAATCTTTAGGCCAATGGGGTATAAGATCTCTGTTACAACTACTCAACTCTGTTACTGTAGTGCAAAAATAACCATAGACAATATGTAAATAAATGGGCTGTCTGTGCTCCAATAAAGCCTTATTTGTAGAACTAGTCAGTGGACATCATTGACCAACACCTCCACTACACTACTGTTGCCTGCTATCATTAAAAAAAAAAACACTACCAAGAGACATAGAAACATGCACAGTGAGGACACTGACAGATCTCTAGGAATGTCCTATAAAACATATCACTTATAAATATTGATATTAATAATGTTAATCCTATACAAGTTTAACCTAGGGAACACTCAGCAACTCTTCTAACTTGACTTTTCCCATGCAACCTATAAGTGATAACATAACCTAATTGCTCTGACTTCCTCTCTTTTTATAAGGGGAAAGAACAAATCTTTGTGACACCACGTGCTCTCTATGAATTCTTAAGATAATTTAAGGTGTAAAGATATCCTGAAATTTTTCATATTTTTCTACATTAAGAATCTCATTTGGTGTTTCAGGATTCTTTGGGTATAGTCCAAGTAGTGGAATTGCTGGATCAAAAGGCAGTTCCATTTTCAGTTTTTTAAGGAAACCCCATATTGTTTTCCACAGTGGCTGCACCAACCTGCATTCCCACCAACAGTGTATGAGGGTTCCCTTTGCCCCGCATCCTCGCCAACACTTGTTGTTTGTTGATTTGTTGATGATTGCCATTCTGACAGGTGTGAGGTGGTGTCTTATTGTAGTTTTAATTTGCATCTCTCTGATGACTAGTGATATTGAGCATTCTTTCATATGCCTCTGGGCCCTTTGTATATCTTCCTCAGTGAGTTGTCTGTTCAGGTCCTTTGCCCATTTTTTAATTGGGCTGTCTGTCTCCCTGGTGTTGAGTAGCATTAGTTCTTTATATATTTTGGAGATCAGACCCTTGTCTGAGGTATCATTGGCAATTATGTTTTCCCACACAGTTGATTCCCTTTGAATTTTGCTGGTATTTTCTTTAGCTGAACAGAAACTTTTCAATTTGATATAGTCCCATTTGAAACACCAATTCATAAGAACCTATGTACTCCTATGTTCATAGCAGCACTATTTACAATAGCCAAGTGCTGGAAACAGCCTAAGTGCCCATCAGTGGATGAATGGATCAAAAAACTTTGGTACATTTACACAATGGAGTTCTATATAGCAGAAAGAAAGAAGGAACTTGTACCCTTTGCAACAACATGGATGGAACTGGAGAGTATTATGCTTAGTGAAATAAGCCAGTCAGTGAAGGACAAATATCATATGATCTCACCCATTATGGGACAATAATGAGCAAAACTAACAGCAAGCAAAATAGAACCAAATATATGAATACAAGGAATAGGCCTTCAGTGGTCAGGGGGAAAGGGGTTGGAGAGAGGGGGGAGGCAGAGGCAAGAAAGGGGAGCAGCTTAGACAAGAACCTAGTATAAAGGAACCATGGACATGGACAATAGGTGAGATTGACTTTGGGGGGAATGGGTGGGTGGGGAGGGAGACAGAGGGGAGCAAAAAGGGGATGGATATAATACAATAACAATAAAATTTTTTAAAAAATAACACAGGGAACTATACTAAAAATAAAAAAAAAAAATCATTTGGGGAGAGTAAAAGACCATTCTTAATGGTCAGATGTGATTTACACTCTTTGATTAGGATGTGACTATAAAACATAAGAATAAGCATGCAAGGCCATACAATTGTAAAAAAATTTAGCTTTTTTTATAAGTAAGATTACTTTGCTGGTTTTCTTAATAATCAAGGGCATAATCAAGTCAACACAAAACATCAAAGGTTTTCTGATAAAATAAAATCTTTGTTATTTATACAGATTACAACAAAAAAAGTTTAATTATTATGTTACAGGTAAAGTTATTAACCAGTAAATGAAGAAAATTAGTCCATTAAAATGGAAGAAGCTTTGATAATATTTTAATACAGTAATAGCTTTTCAGATTAAGGTGTTATAAACCAAAGCAGGTTGTATCCAGGCTGTGTCTGTCATGGTGTTTTTTAATGTTCTGGAACAAAATGGTACTTTATGTTAGGACAGAGCTCAGAGGGTCATGAAGTCACAAGTAGCTTGAGACTATTACTGAGCTGTTATTAGTATATAATATTTTCATCTTTGTTAGCTTCAATGAATCATTATATAAGCATTTTGAAAATGGCTTCCTTAAAATTTCAAACATGATAAAGAGTGATCATTACAACCTACAAATAAGCCCTTCTTTGAATCCTCAAGTATAGAGAATATAAAAGTATAAGGGATATAAAGAATGTAAAGTTTAGAGTATAAAATAGACAAAACAACAAAGCGCCCTGATAGCCCACTGCCTGAGTACAAACTACTCTTGTCCTTGAAAAATACAGAAACATATATATACATACATACAAATAGTTTTATTTCCCTGAAATTATTGGATTTAGTATAATCGCATACACTTAGGCTATTACAACTTTTCACCAAAGTTAATAGCTACTATTTTGTAGAGAAGACTAGAGGAGTGGGTAATTGAGGACTGCCGGTCATACACCAGCATTTTAACAAACTCACAGGGCTCATAATCACATTGAACTTCCTACCGCCCCCACACGCCCTGATAGGGCTTCTCCCAGTGGCAAAAATGAATATGTTCATTTACATGGTTCAAAGAATCAGCTGCTAAGTAAGAAACAAGAATGCATGAGTCAGAGTACACTATTGTATCCTAGAAATGTCTTAGATGTCCAAAATTATAGAGAAGATGGGGAATGGATTTTAGCTGGCAAGGGAAGTGAGGCGAGTAAATAAATTGCAATGCTGGGAGAAGTGATAGCACATGTGCATGTTGATGGGGATGGTCTAGGAGACAGGGGGCAATGGGGGATGCAGAGTGGGGCAGAGCCCACTGGAACTATGGTCTTGAGTGGGGGTGAGCAACTGAGCTCTAGAGCTCCTAGAGGAGCAGGTGACTGACTTGAGGAAAGGCAGGCAGTTCACCCATGTCTGTCAGGAGGGGAGCAGAGCCCATGGGCACAGGTGGGGTTAAGTAGGTAAGTGTGGGGTTGGAAGCTGGTGGAAATTTCTTTCTGATGCCTCTCTTCTATGAACTAGAAAGCAGTCATCAAATGAAGGTCAGGAATGGAGGTGTTAAGGTTTTAATGAGAGGGGACAGTGTGTGAAACATTCACCTAGAGACTTGGAACTCATAGATCTGGTGATACAGTCTGACAACTGGCAATATTCGGAGCCCACTTGCAGTGACTAGTGTCACATTTAAAGTGAAACCAGCCAATATGGGAAATCCACTTGGAGAAGCACTCCCTGAAACAAGGAAAACTAAAGTAAGTAATAGCAGAAAGGAATTAAGTTTGGAATACAGCCGTTCCATTTGTAGCTGGGTACTCATGACAACTAGACCCCTACCCCTTTAACATTGGTTCTTGGTTGACTTGGTTTTACGTAAATAAAATAGACTCAACTATTGCTATGCTTGACGTTTGTGTTTTAACGTTTTTGGAAGAGAGGTGCTAATTCAGCAAGTACAATTAAGTATTTTTCTTACGGAACGTAAGGCACTGAGACAAATTCTTGGATAACTGCCTTGGACTGAAAACATGCTTTAAGTCTAAAACAGCGTAGGAATTTGATCCCTGGTGGTGGAAGTTACCTCAAGGAATCCTTTCTTTTAAAATGTACAAAAGCCACTCACGAATTATTTACTCAATAAAGAGTTAGTCAAAACAGATGCTTTACAGCATCATCTGGATGCCCGCATAATAGCAGGTGACATGCAGTCAGTCCATCCAGTGCAGGGCGTCCACTGGTTT
Organism: Noctilio leporinus; assembly: GCA_004026585.1. Classification (NCBI taxonomy): domain Eukaryota; kingdom Metazoa; phylum Chordata; class Mammalia; order Chiroptera; family Noctilionidae; genus Noctilio; species Noctilio leporinus. The sequence goes on along the minus strand of PVIW01004416.1, from coordinate 109,565 downwards.
CACTCTAGTCCAATGAAGCAATTACCCTGCAGATGAAACCACCAGATTGTACTTTTAAATCTCTGCAATGTCATAAGGCATTTATGTTCTAATTTCTGTTAAAATACATGACTATGGGCAAGAAACTACTGCTTAGAACTAAATGACTTCCCTGTGTGTTTGGCGGTAATTTTTAGTTTTCAGTGGATCATTGGCCAAACCAAAAGAAGCAACGGAAAAATGCAAGTCAGCTATTGCCAAGGTGACAGAATGGATTAGGTACAAGAAGCATCTTGGGATTTTGTTTCTTATTATGATTCAGGTCATTACATCTGGCCTATTCCATTGTCCCTGTAGCAATCTAAATGTTACTCTTCACAGCCTCCAGTAATCCCCAGGGCTCCATGTTCTTAGAGGTGAAAGCTTTTTGATTTTGTTTTTTGTTTTCTCCTATAGTCATCACTCTATGCACTGAAATGGAAGATTATAACTAACAGGATAGTTAGCTGAAACCATACTTGGACCATCCTGGGCTAAGCAACTAAAAATCAAATGTCATTAAAAGATATTGAATGGGTAATAATAATGTTTTGTTCCCTAGACATAACTGCACCAATAGAGTACTGTCAATCCTCAAATGTGTATGTAACATTTGTGTGCAGAGCAATCATAGAGAATATGTAGAAAAGTCTTGTGCGTTTATTTTCTCAGGGATCATATTTAATTCTTCAAATGTGTATGAATATTTCAAACCTTGTACATATTAAGTTTGCTGAACCTCATATATTCCTCATCTATGAAGTAGATATGCTATTAGTATGAATCTTCTTGGATTTTTGTGAGGATTAAATGAATTAATCTCCCTGAATTTTTTGGAACAATGCTGGAGCAATAGTGACCACTAATCCTTATAGAAAACTGTAGTCTGTAATTTGGTAGAGAAGGGTGGGAGTGAGAACAGTGAGCTTTGATGTGTGTATATAGATTAATATGTGACGTGTAATGAAGGGGAAACAGGGAATTTAGGAAGGAAATATGGGGGAGCAGAAAGCTCTTTAGGGCAGAGAAAGTGGCCTCTAATCAAGTCCTTGTTCCAGAATATACCTGTAACTCCGCTGCTCTGCTTGCTTCCACAGTTACCACCTGAATCCACACCTCCATCCTTGCCACCAGGACAGCCTTTGCATTCTACCTTTGCTCTCCACCTCTATCCTTCCTCTCATCCTTTCTTGTCCACAAAACAGTGGAAGTGATTTTTTTTTTTTTAATTTAAAATATTATATGTTTAGCTCCGGCTGGGGGGTGCAGTGGATTGAACACTGGCCTGCAAACTGAGAGGTCCCTGGTTCGATTCATAGTCAGGACACGTGCCTGGGTTGCAGGCCAGGCTCCCAGAGCGTGTGCGAGAGGCAGCCAGTCAATATTTCTCTCACACATTGATGTTTCTCTCCCTCTCTTTCTCTCTTCCTTTCCCTCGCTCTAAAAATAAATAAAATGGATAAAAATGTTTTCTTAAAGATTATGTTTTTACCTAATTAAATCTTTCTAGTAACATCCCATTTGCTCTGTGGAGAAAGTCTAGAATTTTAAAACTACAAGATCCTCATGTACAAGATCCCCTCAATCATGTCTCCCCGAGCTTTCTCCTCATATTCTTGGAACACATGTTGCTCAGTCACTATTACACTTTTCTTCTTTATGACCTCCTGATCAGTACAAGTCTCTCTTACTGAAAGAGGGTTGGAAAATGGATCTCCTCCTCCTTTTTTTTTTTTTTAAAGATTTTACTATTTTCAGAGAGAGGGGAAAGGAGAGAGGCAGAAAGGGAGAGAGACATCAACGTGTGGCTGCCTTTCACCTGCCTCCAGCTACAGATCTGGCTGGAGACCTGACTTGCAACCTGGTTATGTGCCCTGGCTGGGAATTGAATTAGCGACCTTTGGCTTTGCAGGCCAGTGCCTTATTCACTGTGCCACCAGCCAGGGCTGGATCTCCTCTTTATTCTGTCATTGGCTCCCGGGTGACTATGGATCACATTGCTTTGTTTAGCCAATTCCACAGGACAAGTTGTAAATTCAGCCAAGAGGACAAAGAAATTAGGAGAGAGAGGCCAGGGAAACACAAGTGAAACTGTCATAGATCTACTAGACCCAGAAGATGTCTTTGTGATTTCTGAGGCCAACTCTCCCAATGACTGGAAATGAAACATGGAGCCCAAAGATCTAGGACAGCTATGTCCTTGTTCCTAACTCCAGACCCGTAGGCTACGAGTATTGGCATATCTAGGAGCTTTGAAGAAATGCAGAAGCTTAGGCCTGACCGTGGACTTCCTGAATCAGAATCTGTATTTTAATAAGATCCCCAGGTGATCTGCATATGCCCATTCAAGGTAGAAAAGCACAACTCTCTGAAGTTAGTCATGTAAAGGTTTATCTAGAGGTGTGGGATTTGAAAATTAATTCACAGTTGATACTGCAAAAATCATAAATAAATTGATCAATAAATAGATATGGATAATTTCAAAAGAAGTTTATAATTTTCATAAAGAATATGTAAAAAGAGCTTTGATCTAATTGATCTAATTTGACTTTTAATCCTAATTTTGTCACCTTGAAGTCCCTTGACTTCTTTTGGACTCATTCCTTTCTCTGCGTCTTTGCTAAATGCTTTGTTACACTCTTCCGAAAATCTCAGCCTATAAATCTACATGTATGGTATTAAGAATGCAGCAGGATAGAGTGGTTAGGGGGCAGCATAGCAGTAAAAACCTGCCTCCAGAGTCAGATGTCAGGGCTTTAACAGTAGCCCAGTGCTTAGGCTTATCCTCTGTGCCTCAATTTGTTCCTGTTTAAAATGGGCATACAAGCAATAGCAGACACTTCCTCACTTTGTCTTCAGAATTAAATTGTGATAGTATTTATACAGTTTTTAAGACCATTAAAGAATATGATTTAATATGCCAGGCTCTGAGCTAAGATGTGCTGAAGTCAAAGAGAAGCCCCAGCTCTTGAGGAGGGTTGAAACCCCTAGAACGGTTAAAATCAGAATAGGTCTGGGTTTAGAGTGAGTGGCCAATTTCAAAAGGATCACAGAAAACTGAGCTTTAACTATGGCAGGAAATGGAATCTATTAAACTTAGAGAAAGTCAGACAGCTGAAGAGACATAATAGCAGAATTAAGATGAAAGTTAACAGGGATTTTGGATGTATGACTACATCCTAAAGATTTGGGAACTAGACATTTCAGACATGTTAATATCTGGGAAGACTTAGATTTAGAAGAACGTAATTTATTTGAACACGAAGGAAGAATTCTTAAAGACAACTTCAGTAAAACTATGCATTTGAATTAGTTTGTGGAGAGACCCAATTAGATTCAATAAAATATCATTGCTTATGTTTAAGGAAGCAGAGTTTAGTTTCTTTTAAATATGCATAGTAACCTGAACCAGTTACTCTTTCAGAGTAATTAATGAGCTGCTTTAATGAATAGATAATATGAACATATAATTATCAGCAACATGAATATATAATTGGTGTTCTGAAGTCTTTTAAAATATATTTATATAATGTAAAGACCTTAGAAATAATTTTTCAGTGTATTTACCCTTTCGGTTTGGCTAGAAAATACTTTTCATCAGCTGAGTTAAATTCTGCCTATTTTATTTAGCCTGAATGAATGTGGATTTGGAATCAGTGACCACCAGATTAATGAGATTTTGCTTAGATGGTAAAGGTACAGATAGAATTGTTTGGTTTATTTTATTTATTTATTTATTTAATTTTATTGTTGTTGTATTACATCCATCCCCTTTTTGCTCCCTTCTGTCCCTCTCCCCACCCACCCATTCCCCCCAAAGTCAATGGTTTATTTTATCAATAAAAAATATGCCCCCATTATTGTTCTCCACTTAAGACTTAGCTTATGCATTAAACATTCCAACCATAATGCACATATGTCAGGCATATTTCAATGCAATTCAATTATAGCTGACAAAGGTAGCTAGATTTTGGCCCAGATGGTAACCGGACATTTGATGAACACTCTAAATACATGGCATTATTCATTCCTGACACTCAGAAAATAAACGTAAGGCAATCACTTCTCATAGGGCATGGAAGTGGAGAAGAAAATGTTCGCATTGCTCCAGTGTACAGAGTTGCTGTTATTCTATAGAACACAGGTAGCAAACACAAGGCTCTTGGGCTGAATCCAACCCTCCACCTTGTTTTATCTGGCCTGGCACCTTGTTTCTATCTGGCTTGCTTAATTGTTAAGGAGTAGTTACATTTATACAGTCCTAAAATTACATTCAGCCCTTTGAAGGCAACCACGAGTCTGATGTGGCCCTGGGTGAAAATGAATTCGACACCCCTGGCCTAGAAGTTTAATGAATGTTTACATTTTACCTTCAATAAGGAAGAACATCTTTCAGCACTTCCCCCAACAATGACCTATGACTGGGACAATAGATGGAGTGGACCTCAGTTTCCTCTCTGAGACCCCTTCCAAACACACAATGTGTGACAGCATCATCTGCACTAATTCAGGAGACAGTAATATTGTCTCAATTTCTGGCATCAAGACCTCATATTTTGATGCTTCAGTGGATCTGCATACCATACTTAAGTCCAGGCATTGAGAAAGTTGGGGAAAACTTATTTTTACACAGTAGTAGGCAGAAGCTGTAAATACATGAAACAGAGTTTTTACTTATTATTTATTGATTATTGCATTATTTTCCAAATGAACACTTACTTGTAAACCTCACTTTTGCCCTACCCTGTATTTAAATATTTTTGATAATACCATATTAACGTGCAGAAAACATTAATTTTAAAAACTAGTTAATAAATTCAGTCCCTGAATCATATAGGTACAGCCACTAATTTTCATAAAATGAACATCTCCAGATAATCAGCACCCAAATTAACAGAACATTTCTAGCATTCCAGTAGTGCCTCTGTTCCCTTCTCCTGTCACTAACTCCTTGGTACGTTTGCAGTGACGGCAGGCATGGAAGAACCCAGTTTGTGGTAAAAAACCAGGTATTCATAATCTTAGCTCATTTCCCAAGTGGATTTCAAGAGCTCAAGAGGAATATCTTCCTTTTAAAAAATCTTTTTACATTCACTGTGTTTTTATATTTGAAATATACAATTAATTTTATTTTACAATCTGATTGGGCAAGCTTAATCTTTTAATTCACTTAGAATTTCTCATTCTTCATTAACCTAAAAGAAAGTAAGAAAGGAACATAAAACAAATATCTATATGTAAGACGTCTGTCCCAAAAGTACTGACTGCACAAACTTTTATACATTGACATTGGCTTGATGCTTTTGGGACAGACTTTCACGTGTATACTTTCTTTCATTTACCTCTCCTACATCAACCTGTTTTACATGTTTTTAAAACAATTACAATAAACATTCTTGAATCAAAGTCCAATAGCATTCTTCTGATCATGCTGCTGACTTAGAATAGCAATTTCATTCATTCCCTCCCTTATTTAAATGCTAGTTGCTCTGCATTTTGTACCCCCAAAGTCAGTATTACTATATAATAAATTTAAGATTCACTTATACCTACGCACTTATTTATGCATTCTGACCTTTCATTTCTTCTTAAATCTCTGAATTGTAATATAAACTGAGTTCATATTACAGAAGGAATATTACAGAGGAAATATTCATATTACAGAGGAAAACTCAGTTTTCCTTCTGCCTGTTTCAAACCCAGTGGGCAATTCAGTTTAGAACTTTAGAAATTTAATTCCACTTTAAAATGGCCTTTTATGGTCTGAGACTTACATAGTTTTGGTTGAGAAGTCAGTCATATTTTTTTCTCCTTTGAAAGTATTGTATCTTTTTTTCTATTTGATGATTTCCAAGATTTCCTCTTTGGTTTTCATGAGGGCTATGTGTGTGTGTCCATCCTGTACTTTAGCATTTTTGAAATCTGTGTGTTATTTTCCTTCATCATCTTTTATCAGTTGGAGAAATTTTCAGCCATTATCTATTTAAATGTTATTTCTTTCCCATTCTCACTTATAATTTATGCTTAGACTCTAAGTTGAAGTAACTTACAATGTCTTAATGTATCTCTTATTTTCCATATTTTCTCTCCTAACCCATCTGTTTTCTCTTGAGCTCTGCCCTAATCTGCCGTTAAACCAATGTACTAAATCCTGAATTTGTTGCCATCTTTTTCAATCCCATTACTGTAATACCTAATAATGAATACCTACTGAATATTGTATAGGAGAATCTGTAGAGATTTAATTAGAAGTAGTGGATAATAATATTTTCCCCAGAGAAGATGAACTTTTAGTTCTGAGAAAAGCTATTTTCTATGAAAGCTAACATATTTCTAAATAGTCCTCATTACTAGTTTATTTTTTTCAGGTTTTATTTATTATTTTTAGAGAAAGGAGAAGGGAGGGAGGCAGAGAGGGAGAGAAACATCAATGTATGATTGCCTTTTATCTGCCTCCTGATATAGAGCTGGCTGGAGACCTGGCTTGCCAAACTGGTTATGTGCCCTGACTGGGAATCAAAGCAGCAACCTTTGGATTCACAGGCCAGCACCTATCCTCTGAGCCACCAGCCAGGGCTTATTATTATTTTTAAAGCCTTTAAATCCAAATCCTGTATATATACATATATATATATATATATATATAGAGAGAGAGAGAGAGAGAGAGAGAGAGAGAGAGAGAGAGAGAGAGAGGAGAAACAGATTTTATGTGTGTGTGTGTGTGTGTGTGTGTGTGTGTGTGTAGTTTTCCAGAATCAGCAGATGGTTCTTGGGAGAAAGGAGGGAAAAGAAAAAAAAAAACTTGAAAATATGAGAATTACCTCTCTGATACTTCTCTGATTTTTCCTTCTTTTGCTTAAGATCTTCTCTCTATAATTCTTCTCTGCTTTTTTCACTCTTCAATGTCTTGAAACAGATTAGATAGATAGATCCAAACCCTGTATACATATATATATATATATATATATATATATATATATATAGAGAGAGAGAGAGAGAGAGAAACAGATTTTGTGTGTTTTTTTTTAATTTTTAATTTTTTAACAGATTTTAAAAAATTTCTTCCATGGTTTCTAATTATCCTCAGTAGAAGGGTTGAAATAAAGTACCTAGTATGCCATTAGCAGCGTTGCCCTGAAGTTCAATTTTTAATACTATATTTAGATACTACTTAAAGGTCAAATAAAAAATATTTACTTTCTAAGTGGAAAATACAATCTCTTATGCTAATAAACTTTACTGCTGGCAACATTTTCCACAAATTTCTGACTTCTAAAATGAAAAGGGTACAGCTCTTTCTACACTAAATGCTGTACCCCCACCCCAAAGAAAATAACATTTTATTTACAGCTTAGAATATTTTCAAGTACATAACTCCATGGTTTGTATGCTCATTACACCTAACATAGATGATCCCTGAGACATAAAATCTAGAAATGCTAACTCAGAATATACATAAGCTAATACTCTGGTGATTTCACTGAATGGTCAGAACTTTCAGTAGGTCTATCAGGACCCAGCTAAATTTCCCATCATCTCTGCTCAGAACCTGTCCTTCATGATTGCAGCCACAGAGCTTCCCTACTTTTAGTATCCAGAGCTCAGCAGCCATGGGACCATGTGTTTATTTTCTGTATGTTTTGCCTTCCTTATCAATTGTGTATAGATGGTTTCTCCTGCATATTTCTAATAAAACTTCTTAAGGACTAGATGAGACATAATATCAGACCTTAAAAATCCTTTGATTGAAGTACTAGAAAAACCTGAAATTACTGATTAATTAAAAGCACTGATTTTCGATTCCCCAGCCAGGGCACATAACCAGGTTGCAAGCCAGGTCTCCAGCCAGGTCTGTATCTGGAGGCAGGTGAAAGGCAACCACACATGGATGTCTCTCTTCCTCTTTCCTCTCTCCCTCTCTGCCTCTCTCTCTTCCTCTCTCTCTGGAAATAATAAATAAAATATTTTTTAAATAAATAAATAAAAATTTTAAAAGCACTGGTTAATATAGAAAACCTGTATTAGGCAACAGGTTTATTTCAGTTTTATTGCTGTAATTAATAACTTCAGGGAGAGAAAGGATGGCTTAATGAATTGAGAGCTAGGGGAGGATTATCAGTTCCTAATCAATATATAGATTCAATGTAATTCTGATGATCATTTTTATAGAATTAGATAAATCAATCCTAAAGGTAATCTGGAAGAAGAAAAAAAATTTGGAAAAGCAATGTTAATGACTTATCTTGTTACAAGGCAAGCTCTGTATCAAGGCTAACGTAATTAAAAATGCTATGATGCTGTTTGTTATAAGGTTGAACAAAGAGCTCAATGGAACATAGTAGCAGCTACAGAAACAGACTCGTACATGGGAAATTTTGGTTTTTAATAGTGTCATTGCAAATCAGAAAATAAAGGTGTTCTGCTCTATGTGTGATTTCGGGTAAGTTGAAAGTCTGTTATGGAAAGAAAACAATACTTCAATCCATACTTAACATTGTACACAAAAACAAAACTAGAAAGAGATGAAACAGTTAAAAAAAAAAAAAAGTTCTGCCCTGGCTGGTGACACAGTGAATAAGGCACCAGCCTGCAAACCTGAACGTCGCTGGTTCAATTCCACAGCCAGGGAACATAACCAGGTTGCAAGCCAGGTCTCCAGCCAGGTCCATAGCTGGAGGCAGGTGAAAGGCAACTACACATTAATGTTTCTCTCCCTCTCTGTCTCTCTCTTTTCCTCTCTCTCTGGAAATAATACATGAAATTATTTTTTTAATTCTATATATGTTTGAAAAATACTGGAATGGAATGAACTTTCTAAGAAACAACCCAGAAACCATAAAGCAGAAGACTAGACAAAAAATATTGTTAGCAAACCGAAGAGAAAAGAAAATATTAAAAAGTTCTTGCTAGTAAGGAAAGCAAAGTAAATCAAAGAGAGTGAAACATATGAAATAATAAACTCTGTGACAGCATGGCCAGGGTTGACAAAATCATATGAACAAAATGACAGTGGAAGCAGCAAGATGCGTAATATCTTCCTGGAGATAAAGAGTTTGGAGAAGCTTTGGGCGAGTCTCTGGGACAAGCAATTTCAAATGATGACCTTTTAAAGGAAGAAAGATTGGTTTTCTAAGTAAATGAAAACCGTTTCAATTTAGTAGTCAATCTCAGGACACCGGCACTAAGGGGTGGGGAGCAGGGTCCCAAATGCTGCCTTCTAGAGTGCCTGGCCGGCACTATTGTCTGAGCAAATTACTTCACCCCTCCGTGCCTTCTAGTGTTCTCACATGCGAAGGGGGGTGGGGGGAATAGTCATAGCACAAATTGTCTAAGATGAGTGGATGATGCTTAGTTCCATGGCAGGCCCACAGCAAGGCATGATTATTGGCCGATAGAGTTATTACTTACATTCTTTCTTTCATTCAGAGCTAAGAATCAAAACCCACCTCTGCATGAAGGAGCTGGGGGTCATTTGAGGAACATGTAACCTTTTGGGCCTCGGCTTTTTCATTTGTAAAATTGAGAAATTATTGTATCTACATAGTAGGGTTGTATGTTCATGAACTGATTTAATATTTTAAAAGCATTTTGGAACAGGTGGGATTGACTTTGGGGGGAATGGGTGGGTGGGGAGGGGGACAGAGGGGAGCAAAAAGGGGATGGATATAATACAACAACAATAAAATTTTTTAAAAATTTAAAAAATAAATAAAAAAATAAAAGCATTTTGGCCTCTGGAGCTGATGAAGCTTACGTTAGTTCCCATCGAAGTATTTGTTAAAAATGCAGGGTCCAGCTAAAAATATCTGCAGCCACCAAGACTGTGCACTTAAATGTCAAAAGGAACATTTAAGAATTGGGACCACTTTCTAAGTAGTCAGAGAAGAAGCAGGAGAGAGAGCAAGTTTGGAGTTTTTTCTTAAGTTAACCTAAGTGCGACTAGTTAATTTTCTGTTGCCACTTGTGATGTTGAAGGACCAATCTACATCACAAATAGAGTACAAGATCAGGCTACTGAATTGTATCTGGATGAACATGCTTTTGAAGTCTCTTTTGACAATAACCTAGGTTCCTCCACATGAGCAGACAACACAAAGCCCCATCTTTTTCCCAGGAGCCATCAGCCAGCTTCTCAATTCACTCACTGATTTAGGAGAATACATCTTGAAGGGTAACCAGTACAGTAGGCTGGACATGTCAACAGCTGCCTCCTAATAATAATAATACAGAAGGTCCAATGATAATAATTTGAAGATCCAATTATTTTGGCCATGGGTACTGACCTGCAAGCAGAAATTGCCCACGTTCCATCCCTTAGGAGAATGCAAATCTCTAGTGAGTGTAGCTTCATAAAGTCTTTATTATCAAAGGTCCAGGGATCAAAAAAATATTCCATCTCAGAAAATGGTGGCCTTTTCAAGTGGAGAGTTATATGGGCAGCATATCCTTTGACCATAACGAGAGAGAGGGCAGTGGCAGACACAAAAGGGCCGAAGATGGGCCAGAAGCCTGGTTGTTCAGGAAGTTAGAGGCACCAGGTTTATTTTAGTCTGCCCACTTTGCAAATACGTGTCACGGAATGCTGTCGTCCTTAATGAAGGCAATTAAATGTAATTTGAAGACAAGTTTATCCTCTCTAGTGATGACACAGCTCCTGCTAACAATTTAGGTTATCAACATAATGTGAAGACTAAATTGGCCTGAACTGATGAAATTGAGGAGCTGGGATATTACTCAAATGTCAGGTGTCAGTAAAAGTCTAAATTGGACAGCTCAATGCCTCTGAGTCAGCCTGTGGGCCCTTTACAAGTTAGGAAGAAATGGCTGGGTTTCAGAAGAATGTCATCCTGTGCAGAGGAAGGTCTGACTGGTCTCAGGAAGTTCAGTGAAGGCCCAAAGCAGGAGATCAAGGACCTGTGCACTAATCAGTATAACTTAGTGGAGTTAGTTCCTTTTAGGAACAAAGTGAAAATCTTAGAGAGGTGACTTGAAAAGCTTCTGTGAAACAGTCAGTCCTGAAAGGATCATTGGCCACTGCTGTGAGCAATAGAACGTGGAAGTTATGCAGTGATCTCTCTTTTTTTTTAAGGGCAAACATGTTATTTTTTAATGTTTTTAACATTCAATATTTTATATTAGTTTCAGATGTACAGCATAGTGGTTAGACAATTATAAAATTTACAAAGCGATTCCCTCAATAATTCAGGTACCAATCTAGCATGATACTCAGTTATTGCAATATTATTGACTATATTTCTTATACTATATGACTGGAATTTCTTTTTAAGGAAGCGAATCTATCCACTGAACACGTGCCTGTTTATGGTGAGATTCCGTGTATGGAGCCTTACTCAAGGTAGATTTTTAACAGCCAACTTCTGATCAGAAAGGTCCACCCTTGGGACGAATGGCTCGCAGTCATTGGCTAGTGTTTAGGAATGCCTTATGTTTTATAAATAGCCTTGTTAACACTTTGTTGTATATTCTAAGTTCACCTTCCTCAGCTTCCACCAGATTTGGCTTTGGTTGTGCATGATGAGTGGGACAGCTGTTGGAAAAATATTTTAGCAGCCTAATGCCATTTTTCTTAAAATTCTGTCTTTACCCTGTTCTAGAAATGGCAGACAATTGATTCTAGACCACTGAGACCCCTCTACCCCATCTTTAGATTTTTTCATCCACATGTCATTGCACACACCCCTCACTGCCTGGCCTATGAGGATAGCTGGGTTTCATCACTAGTGTGAACAAGTGGAAAAGAGAGAGACCATCAATATGATTAGTGCAGTTTCAGAACTGAAAAAAGAAATCACAAAAATTTTGCTTCTAGGGTTGCCATTAAATTTTAATATTAGATAAGCTATGAACCATTTTTAGCATCACATATGAACTATTTGGGACATACTTGTACTAAAAATGAATCTCTTATTTATCTGGAATTTAAATTTAACTAGATATCCTTTATTTTATCTGGAAACTCAGCTAAAGCAACACCTTTTGGGGAAAGAAGGTTACTTTTCAGGATTTTGGGTAATTATGTGACTGCCTCAATGAACTATTATGACTTAAAACCACAGTTTCTTTCCAGAAGCAGTGAGTAGATGACAGCATGCTCAGCCCATACAATACTTACAACATACAAGTCTGTACTGGTGTCAGGGCCAGGCCCAATGTTATATAAGTGGTACACATAAATATATATTGGCTTCATTTCTGAAGTGACTTACATGCTGGTGGAGGACTGGGGCATGTTACTTTTCTCTTTATTTTTATATCTGGTTATAGAGTATAGGAATTGCTTTAAAATGACCCAGTTTGTAAAGTACCCTTCAGCAACTTCCGTTCTGGAGAAGCCGAGTCCATTTCCCTGTCTGCGGTGTTCCCGCAGCTTTGTCCGGAATTCCAACAGGACCCTTCTGTTTTCCTTCCAGTAGGGGAGCAAGCCCTGGTAGTAAAATTATTGAAACTAACATTCTTGCCACAAGGGACTGGGGAGAACAACCTATCTTAGAAAAGGGGGTGAATAATTAATTTCAGGGTTGTCACAGTTTAAATGCAACCCAGAATTTTATCTTCTCTTCTTTATACCATAGAAATAGAAATGCATTTCCCCACCCCCAAAGTGTATTCATATCTATTTTTATGAACTGCAGTATCTCCCTAATTGAACATAAATATGAGGGATCTGGGAATGACTGGAACTTGGCAAACATAAGTGAAATGACAGACTCCTTATAATGACATTCATTTGAAATGAGGAGCTTCATGTTACATTCCAAAGTGACCAAATCCCCATTTAGCAATAACCGTAATGTGTGCTGTGGAGAGTCGCAAATTTTATGGGCTCAAAAGTAAGCCATCCTTGTTTTAGGAATTATGATGGAGCCAATGGTTTCCATGGCTACCGTTTACTCTAATTGTGATACATTAGTAGCAACAAGAATTGGATGGCTCAAGTCATTTAGTTAATTAAACACAAACTTGGACTCTGCCAAAAACATTATAGATGGCATTAGGATCTACCCAAATGCACCTGTAAAATGCAGATGGCATAAGTACTGTCCGCTGAGGGTGACAGGGAGCGGAAGTGCTTGTCGTATATTCCAAACATGTCTTTCTCACCTGTACCATGTAGCAGGGCTCTTTTGATAATTTATTTTGAAAATGTATTCTCAAGTGAAATACAACAGCACTGATCAATAAAGCATGTTTTTGTTGTTGCTATTCAGAGGAGGAAAATAAGTGAAATTTCACATGGAGGGAAGTGGTGGCTCATAGCAATTACAGAAATGATGAAACCACAGTCTCTGCTAACACACTGAACTCTCAAAAATAGGAGTTTATTGTGGAAAAAGCTGAGGCGGGCATAACTGTGGCAGCCCAGTTAGGTTTCCGCTGAAATCCTGGTGGGTTTTCCCCACAAGAAGCAAGAACATGCTAGATGGGACTGAGAGGATAAAGTAGAAGGGGGTTAAATTCTACTTATGGACCAGGAAAGTGTTCTCGTCCCATCAGACTTTGTAAGTGTATGTCCACATTCATTCGCAGCCTGGGAGCCACTTGGAGTGGTGAAATGATTCACCCCAAATCATGACACCTGGGGCATTCTTATTTTTGAGACTGTAGAGCAGAGTTTCATAAGTGGCTCCGCATCGGTGCGCCAGTCTGTTCAGCCATTCAGTGTATGTGCTTATTAAGCATTTGCTCTGGAGTAGGCATGTGGGATGAAAAGGTGAGCAATGCCTAGTCACGGAACTTCCTTTCCCACATTGTCCCTCCTGTGCCATGGTACACTTTCCTTTGAAAATGCACAGACCGTCTTGGCTTCAGACAGACCTGTTCCATGCTCATGCATCCCACAAACATCAGCTGAATGCATACATGCATACAGCAAGTGAGGGGCCCAACAATGAGTGACATGGACATGGCCCTTGCTCACAAGAATTAGTGGTCAGGTAGCAGGGAGGCAGTCATTGTTGATATAATCCCATAAATAAATGGAAAATTGCAATGGAGGTATGCATTATGGAGAGGGATGTGGAGCAGCAGAAGGGTAGGACGTGGGAATGACCTAGTTTCGCGCAAGGAGAGAGAGGAAATGTGAAAAACTTGGCCAAGTATGAGAGGCGGAACCAGAGGTGGAGGGCGGAGCTGGTAAAGCAGTGCTTGTAAGATGGTTTATCTTGGTATTTGATGCTGGGGCTTGAAGCCCACAGGGAGGACGTGGGGAAGGGAAGAGGGTGTAAAGTGGGGGACAACAGGGACAAGCTGGAGCCTGTAACAGTCGACTGATACCAGTGTAGGTGTTTGGTACCTCTGACCTTGATGGTGTGTCATGGAGCTAGACACACACAAACACTCCTGCCTGCCCACCTGTGCATCACAGAAGCTGAAGGAAGATCTAGAAAACAGTAGGGACGGTTGTAGGCTCAGAAGATAATCAGAAGATCATGGACACAAACTAACAGATGACGGTGCTTCATTTCTGTCCTCCAGATCTCCTCCAGATCTCTTATAGCCTAACTTACTTTAATTGGAAGTATCCGGGGAAGGAAAATCTGAGAAATATTGCAAGTTAGCCATACAAAGACAAAGTCAGGACATGAGACGTAGAGATAATGACTTCCTCAAGGCCTTTGCCTGGAGGATGGCTTGTGACTCCTGAGGAACTGAGACCAGCATGTAAAATCCAAGAGGGACAGAGGGATAGTCACTCTCAGAGGTGATTTTTTCAGTTCCAGTCTAGTGTCTTCATTAAAGATTTAGGGGAGCCAGCCCTGCTGCATGCACCTTACTTAATACTGCTTCAAATAATAGCCTACAGTTTATTAAGTGCTACATTGGAAACCCTTCATGAGAGATTTTATAGAGCTAGACCAAGGTGAAATGGAATCAATGGCTTTGGAATAACTACAGTTACAATTGGGTACGAGCACTCTAGTATCTGATAATGTAGGAATTTCTAATAACACTTTCATTAAAAAACCTATAAATTGAGTTCAAACACTACAAAATGGTAATGTATGGAAAATGCTAGAACAATTTGTGGGCTCTACAGATTTGGCTATTAGCATAATTATCCATACTAAATGTAATATAGTCTATTTGACTTGTTATGAAGATTTAATAAGATAATGTATGGGAACTACCTAACACAGGGTCTGGAATGTTTTAGAAACTCAATAAACATTAACACATTTTTTTAAATCTTACTATAGATAAGTTAGTGATAATCTTCTGGTTGGTTCACTGTGTCTTTTCAAAGTTTGAACTTCACCTGGCTGGCAACATTGGGAGAATTTGAGCAAGAAGGAAAGCAAAGCTTTAGAAAGGCCAGTTTATACATATCATTGCCTACAATGGGCACTGGGAGTAAGTTTCCATGACAGAGAAACTCTTTAGAAGCCTCCAGTAGCTGTCTTATTGTGATATGGCCAGCTCTGAGGTGGCGTATTTGGGCTATGGAGTCAAGTACTGGCAGGGGGCCTTTCAAAGAAATAAGCAAGATTTGCAAGAAAGAGCAGTGATGAGAAGAACCCAAAGTTTAAAGTCTGGAGAATAAGAAACAAAGTAATGAAACTCTAGAAAAACGCTAGATTTTTTTTTAATAACTGAATTTCACAGTTGAACAAGCCCTTGTAAACCACTTGCTTCTTTTTTTAAATTTTATTGCTGTTGTATTATATTCCTCCCCTTTTAACTCCACTGTCCCCTACCCCACCCACCCACTCTGCCCTGAAGTTTCAATCCCACTTGTTGTCCATCATGTCCATGGTTCTTCCATACTAGTTCCTTGACTAAACTGCTCTCCTTCTTTGCCTCTTCCTCCCCTCTGCAGGTATATTCATTGTATTCATGTATCTGGTTCTGTTTTGCTTATTTGTTTTGTTCATTATTGTCCCGAAATGGGTGAGATCATATGGAATTTGTCTCTCACTGACTGGCTTATTTCACTAAGCATAATACTTTCTAGTTCCATCCATGTTGTTGCAAAGGGTAGGAATTCCTTCTTTCTGCTGTGTAGTAGTCCATTGTGTAAAAGTACCAAAGGTTTTTGATCCAATCATCGACTGATGGGCACTTAGGCTGTTTCCAGTACTTGGGTGTTGTAAATAGTGCTGGTGTGAACATAGGGGTACATAGGTTATTATGAATTGATGTTTCAGGGTTCTTTGGGTATAGCCCTAGTAGTGGAATTGCTGGATCAAGAGGCAGTTCCATTTTTAGTTTTTTAAAGGAAACTCCATACTGTTTTCCATAGTGGCTGCACCAGCCTGCATTCTCACCAACAGTGCACCAGGGTGCTCTTTTCCCCACATCCTCGCCAACACTTGTTTGTTGATTTGTTGATGATGGCCATTTAGACAAGTATGAGGTGGTATCTTATTGTGGTTTTAATTTGCATCTCTCTGATGGCTAGTGATGTTGAGCATTCTTTCATATGTCTTTGGGTCCTTCGTATGTCCTCCTCAGAGGTCGTCTGTTCAGGTCCTTTGCCCATTTTTTAATTGGGCTGTTTGTCTCCCTGGTGTTGAGTTGCATTAGTTCTTTATATATTTTGGACATCAAACCTTTGTCTGAGGTATCATTGGCAAATATGTTTTCTCATAGAGTTGGTTCCCTTCTAATTTTGCTGGTGCTTTCTTTAGCTGAACAGATCACTTGCTTTTTTAAACAGAAACACTGAGGCTCAAAAATGTTTTGCTAAAGAGTTATAAGTTGTGTAAGAACTGAGGACAGGAAGATATCCTCTGTCTGCTTTTGCTCTGTCTTATGTCACCAACTGCCCTTATAGGTTTAGATCAGTGATTTTCAACCTTTTTCATCTCATGTCACACACAAACTAATTACTAAGCTTCTACAGCACCCCCTCAAAATACATTTTTTACTGATTGGACAAAAAATAGGTATAATTTTGGTTCATTCACACCAGATAGCTACTGTTGCATTGGCTGTTGTAATTTCTTAACTTGACAATCTAAGGGAAAAATAATCAGGGCCCCTGACTAAATAGTCATGTAGTGCATCTTTTAAAAATTCTTGCAGCATACCAGTTGAAAATTGCTGGTTAGGCCGAAGTGATGACTGGACATCCAAATAGAAAATGTGTTATAGACAGGTCAAACATTAGGACTTCCAAAGGGAGGCCTAGCTGGAGAGGGACATTTGTATCAAGGCATTTTTTTTTTTTTTTTTTTTTGGACAATATCAACAAAGAGAAAAAGTAGAGAGAAGGGTGAGCCAATACAGAGGGTTACCACTGAACAAGGAGTGGCCCAAGAAGGGTGATGACACACAGGTTACACATTAGCCTTATTGCAGAGAGAAGGGCTGTTTCAAGAACATGGGAAGCATCTTGTAAGGCATCAGAGAGCTGTTTTATAGGGAGAGGGAAAACTGTTCTGGGGCAGTGGTAGCTCCAGAGGCTAGAGAGCAGGCGGTAAAGGAGCAGAGTGGGGGTTGGGGGGGCATGTCAGGAGCTGGCTTCTCAGGGCAGCTCTCTCTACACTGAGCCGGATCCCTAGTCAGGAATCCTCTCAGGGACCAACGTTGACAACATAGCTTACCGTTTGTTACTTGGTAGAGGCCCACCACTCTACTAGGTAGGAAATTGAAGTGCTACGGGCTACATAAACAAACTGGATTCCCCCAGATGAAATGTTGAGAAGACAGCTGGAGTTTCTGGGTCAAACAGCAACAGATCCTCTCCTGGCTCTAAAATCATCACATGGGCAGCTTTGCTAACAGGACCATATTGGTTTTCTAGAGCTACTTGAGCAAAGAAATACTAACTTGGTATCTTTAACAAAAGAAATTGTCTCACCTTTCTAACAGCTAGGAGTCTGAAAGCAAGGTGTCATTGGGGTGGCTTTCTATTTGGGGTCTGTGAGGGAGATCTGTTCCCTGCCTCTGCTCTAGTTCCTGGCAGTTTGCTGGCCTCTTGGGTGCTCCTCATGGAAGCATCACTACTCCAAACTCTCCTTTTGCCTTCACATGGCACTACCTCTGTGTCTGCATCCAAATCTCTCTTCTTTTCTAAGAGGGCACTAATTCTCTTGGAGTCATACCAGAGCAGGGTGGGTCCCTAATCCATCATAACTAATTATATCTACAATGACCCTATTTCTAAGTAAGTTCATATTCTGGGGTTTGTAGGGGTTAGGATTTCAATGTATGTGTTAGAGGGGGAGGGACACAAATCAGCACAAATACTTGGCCATGTCAGGATCTTATATGACCTTGGTTTTACCATAGCCCAGATCCAAAAGCCTACACAAGCACTTCTATTCATCTTTCACTTTCTGGAAACTAAGACAATAACTGTGTTCCCTTTCTTTGGTTGATTTAATAGGGTCAGTAGTGGTATAGGGAGAGGGTCATTGGATTGCAGCAACCATCAGCAGGTTGTTTTGGTAAGTCTTTGAGCCTCAGCTTCCTCATGTATAAATTGAAAATTCATCCTTCCTAGTCAGAGGATTGTGGTTCAAATCAAATAAAATGCAAAACAAGATTGAAAAAGCTATAAAAAACACTCAATGTTATTTTTGTCATGTCAAGTTTATGAATACAAAACCAAAAAGAAAGCCACTCATTTTTATTTTTTCTCTTATTGATCAACATATGTTTGAAATCAAGTACATGCCTTACGGTGCAAATTAGTCTCAAACAATGTTACCTAGAATACAAATTAACGCTCTAGTTTCTGTTGATGTAGAACAGAGATCACAGCCTCCATTTCAAATTTTCTTTATAGATTAAAGTTAGATATCTTAGGAAATAATTATTCTCTCTTGAAAGAGTAGCATCTCACAGTCATAAAGACAATAAGAAACTTTCCTTTATAGGTATAGAAAGGTCAGCATGACAAATATGCATGCAGTGTTAAACCCGCAAAATCTCCTTTAGTTGGAGTTGAAAGCTTGTTGCTATGGCTTGCAGGAAAAATTGCATCTCAAGGTATGTGTTCTCAACTGTATTAATTTGCTAGGCTGCATATCAAAGTACAATGGATTGGGTAGCCTGAACAGATACGTATTGTCTCACACTTATGGAGGCTGGAAGTCTGATATCAAGATGCTATTTGGTTTCCTCGGAGGCCTATCTTCTTGGCTTGCAGAAGGCCACCTTCTTTGTCTTCACCTGGTTTCCCTGCTGTGCAGACCTAAGTCTGTGCCTGAATTTCCTCCTCTTTTAAGGACACCAGTCATGTTAGATGAGGGTTCACCCTAATGATCTCATTTACCTTAATAACATCTTTAAATACAGTTACATTCGGAGACTGGAGCTTCAACTTATGAATTTTGTGGAACACAATTCAGCCCATAACACCCTGTCCTCTGACCCCTCCAAACTCATGTCCTTTTCATGGGAAAAATATATCTGTCATTTTACTTTAGAACCCAGAAGTACAGCTCCAAAGATTTTTTAAAACATTGAAGTCATTTTTCTTGAAATATTAAGGTATTTAGGGTCATCCTTCCTCCTCTTAAAATAGGTGGTGTATACTTCAATTATATTATAGATGTCAGCTAACTTATTCAATGTGGTCTTTCTGAAGGTCTGTGCACCCATTCAGGGGCTGCAACAGCATCTTCACATAAAGTTCTCACTCCAATGGCCCCCAGAATACTTCACAGCTTGCACACGACTCAGAGAGAACTGGAACCATTTCTCCTTCATGCTTGTATCCTCATTCCTTGACACATTACATACTGGTCCTCTGCTTTCTTCCAATCACATATTAAAAAGTACTTTGGATATCAATCTTGTTGTATACTGAGGTGAGGAAAGTGTTGGGCTAAGAGTCCTGGTCCTATGCAGCGTTGCCAGCAACCTCACTTGCCTTACTTTCTTCAATTGTAAAATAATGTGATTTGGATTGTAAATCTCTAGGAGTACTTTCACTAATTCTGTATCTCACTGAGGCTTGAGGAATCAGAGAGGGCTTCCTGGAGGAGGAAGCTTTTGAGATTCATCACCAAGTGAGAGCTGAAGGGTATTTAGGGCAGTGGAAGGATCAGAACTGATAGCAATCCTTATGTGCCCCCAGAACTTGGCCCAAGTCCCAGCTACCATGTTAGCATTGGAATTAAAGTGTGCTCACCTCCAGGAACATGCAGAGGTGTTATTCATATCATACTGCTACTTAACTTGTATCACCTTAGATTATTAGCCTGTAGCTTGTGGTTGTTCTTTACTTTTCTTCACCCTCTATTGCCAGCCTGTTGAGGCATGAGGATATACGTATATTCTACACCTCCACCTACCTGATACCTCAAACTTGCAATAATCTAGAAAAGACAGGAGGATTATAGCAGGCTAGTAGATAATAGTATAAAAGCTCTGTTAAGGGACGAAGTGACTTTGGCTATCACTGCTCAAAATACATGGGCTTTGAGGCATCTATTATCATTTAACATCAGGTTTACCAAGTAGATGAAATTGCCCAAGAAACTCATCTCCTTATAAGAGAGATTGTACTGCAATAGACTAGCTAAACAAAAGAATTAGAGTGGTATATCAGCTTGGCTAAAATAACAAAATACCACAGGCTCCGTAGGCTGGGTGGCTTAAACAACAGACATTCATTTTCTCACAGTCCAAGATCAAGGTACCAATGTAGCAGCTGAGATGGTTTCTGGCGGGATGTGTCTTTGTAGTTTACAGATGCCATCTTCTTGTTCTGTCCTTATGTGGCCTTTCCTGTGGGGGTGGGGGGTGGGGGGGGAGTGGAGAAGAATGAGGAGAGGGAAAGAGAACTAGTGACAGTTGTCTGCTGTCTCTTCTTCCTCTTATAAGGACATCAGTCCTATCTGATCAGGGCTCATGTTTATGGCTTTAAAAAATTCTCAATCATGTTCTTGGAGGCTCAGGCTTCAACTTAAGTCACAATGGGGTATAGGGCTTCAAAATATGAATTGGAGAAGGGGCAAGTTAGTCCATAACAAGTTGTAAGAGGGCTACACTAATTGGCATATGGGCAGGTAACCAGAGATTTTTATGAACTCTAAAATAGTAGCTCAAAAGCCAGCACCATTCTGAAAGTAACCAAGTTTCCTCTCTCTGAAAGGAAAGAAAATTATTCTACTTCCTTTTCTCCCCCCTCTCTCAGGCTTGTGCATTTTAAAATAGATTTGAAACCCAGGAAATTAGTACTTTCCATTTATTCCCAGAACAGATAGTTAATAACTAGGGAAAATTAAAAATTTCCAGCTAGCTCACTTTCATGTTTTATAACACATACCACTTTGGCTTTGGAGTAGTTTAATTTGAATTAATCATTAGACTCTCTTCAGAGTTGGAAATTATGCGTTATTTAAAGCAAGTTACATATTATTAGTATAATCTGACATACAAAGTTTAGCCTGAGGTACAGTCAATCATACCTAGGCTTGATACGGTACATATTTTTAGCGCCAAAATGTCAAGATGACAAAAATAATTTCCAAGCTCAAGGTTAAATAACTTGAAGGTGGGGGAGATTCATGAAAGAAAGCCCCTTTAGGAATACAGATTACAGGGTTGGGGAACAGGGCTTTTCTAACTATTCTATCAAACTAAAGAATCTTCCCTGCGATGTTTAATCAGGCACTAATGAACATGGCAGTAGAACCACTGAGTGCCTCTGGCCCGTGTTGTGCAAATTTACAAAGCACTTCATCGTCCAGTCTGGTTTCAGAGGTGAGGTGCATCTCTTGAGCTCACACCCCACCCACCACATGACCAGATGCACTCACTAGCGTGGGCAGATGCACTTCTTCCTGATAAAAAGAGAAGATAATGAGGAGGAAGAAACTACTCCTATCAAAGAATGTATCCTAACTTTGTTGAAGACTTTTAGAAATCACTTACTTGCACAGGGAAGACAGGTTTAGCCTATTCCTTACGATTCATTAGAAGGTGACCTCATCCAAGTCCCAGTTTGGGGAGCTGACCCCCTCTGTTTCCAATACGAACTTTTGACATTATCAGCAAAGCCAAATAACCTCCTTATAGGAGGAAAGCCCGGCACTTTATCAAGAACAGGTAAGCACATGTCACATTTCCCAGTTTCACAGACACACAAATTTGGTGGAAAACGGTTGACCCTCAGGAAGTAGCTGCATATGCGACATCACTAGCCCTTCGGGGCATCTGCTGCGTGCTCTTAGTTTCTCACCTCTGTTTGATCATCTGTGTTGCCATCCAGTGTCCAATGCAATGGATACAGGGGGAGTCCTTTGCTTAATGGTGTTGTGAGTTCCTTAGAAATGACAAATGTAATCATCGCTGCAACCCTGGGGTGTTACAGAAGGGACCTTACTGTGAACTCATTACTCCAGTCGCTGCTGGATCCGTGGTCTGTTTCAGAGCGAGTCTTGGCCAAAGAGTCTGGCTGCTGGGTCAGAGGTCATCGTCTTTCCAGCTGCAGTTAGACCTGGTTCCCCAGTTTTGTGCAGCAAAATCTAAATCATGAACTATAAGAAGAAATGACAATGGTACAAAATAAAAAATGGTTAAGTGATAAGATCCATGTGAATATTGCTTTGGGGAACTAGTTTCCAGTTTGTAAAATGGAGATCAAAATGGAACGCCTCAAACACATATTAATGAAAATTGAGATACTTAAGTAAAGCCTAATTCCAATGGCAGAAACAAATCCCTCAAAGATAGTTATTTTAATTGTTGTTATTAAGAAAAACCACATTAACTTTGCTTAAAAAAAAACATAGAATTCAACTGAGTAAAAAATGTAAAGATCTTATGGGCTTTATTCAGTGATTCATGAACCTGGCAGTATCCAATCTAGCAGAATGAAAGGAACTTTTTTTTTTTTTTTTCAGTGTATGGTTGGTTTTCACCTGCCTCCAGTTACAGATGTGGCTGGAGACCTGGATTGCAGCCTGGTTATGTGCCCTGGCTGGGGAATCGAACCAGCAACCTTTAGGTTCACAGGCTGGCACCTTAACCACTGTGCCACCAGCCAGGGCTGAAAGGAACTTTTATAGGCAGAAGAGAAGAGGAACAAGGAAGTTATACTAGACAAAGTGGGTTGGTTATTGCAAGGTCACTTTCCTTAGAGGAGGGCATGGTTCTATCAGGCAAGCCCTGATTAGCTGGTTTAAGTTACAGCCAAAACTGTAATTAAGATAAGTCCTGGTTTGATGATGGGTAGCATAAGCCACTCCATTTTGAGCCTGTTGCTTTAACTGTGAGATGTGATCATTATTTAAGGCCTCAGTACTACTCCCACCTACCACTCTGCAGTTCTTGCAGGTTCTTTCCTTGCTCTCCCCTGAATCTCTGTGTGGTGTATTCACAGGTCACAATGTCAAGTTTACATTCTTGAAGTTCCTTAAGTTGCTCCTTCTCTTCCCTCCTTTTCTGATGTTCCAGTTTTAGGAAGGAGATCATTTGCTTGGCGGTTAGTGGCTGTGAACATGCACGTAAAGCTCTTGAGAGAAGGCAGTGCACCAGGTAGACTATCATAAGCAGAATAGTTCCCAATGTCTAGCCTGTACTTAGAACCATGGTTTCCAAAATCCAAACCAACCAGAATCAAAGAAGTCAAAGAAAGGAGTCACTTTGGAACGCCGGCTGGTTTAGTCAGTGACCTTTTATAGCTGAGTCTCACCTGCCCCAGAAATGTCGATCCAAGTACAGCAAGTGGTGTTGCCACAGCACGAACACCTCCCTGATCATTGAAAATATAATCAAGAGTTTTCCTGTCAGCAAGAACCACTTTTGGCAGAGAGTCTAAGTATTTTTTTATTGGGCAACTACTGCTTTAGCAGGCAGTCCTCCAATAGCGTCAAGAGTTAAGAAGAGGTTCCTGATCATAGCCTCACATGTACTTCTTTGTGAAGAGGGAGCTGCCAGAGGGAGCTAATTTTTAATCACAAATGCTTCCTGTTACTTCCTATTGAGTCTGTGGCTCAAGACTGGAAAGGCAACAGCATTGGAGGCCAGTAACTTGACAAGTGGTAGGCCACACAGGTGGTTTTATTCTGGATGACCTTGACTTGTGTGCCTTTTTTCATACAGAACCCAGATAGATGCAAGGTTCCCTGGGCTAGGGGTTGTTAACTAGACAGGGAAATGAGCCCCAGGGTTAGGATGTCTGACACAAAATAGAGGGGGCTGAGTTTATCCCAGAGAAACCGAGGCATTAAAAATCAGGGAGGCCCTGGCTGGTGGCACAGTGGATAAGGCACAGGCCTGCAAACCCAAAGGTCGCTGGTTTGATTCCCAACCAGGGCACACAACCAGGTGCAAGCCAGGTTTCCAGCCAGGTCTGTGGCTGGAGGCAGGTGAAAGGCAACCACATATTGATGTCTCTCTCCCCCTCTCCCTTTTTCTCTATCTAAAAATAATAAATAAAATCTTTTTTTAAAAATCAGGGAAAAGGTTGAGATAAGAAAAACTACAGGATCACCAGTATCATGGTAAATCCAACAGTTGCTTGGAGGTTGCATTGACCTGAGATGTGTGAACAATGGCATTATCTTTCCAGGTCAGATCACAGCAAAAATTGTATAAAGACCTTCATAATATAAGAATTAGGAAAATAATGTTAAGACAAGGAAAGAGGAATGGAAAGATTTAACCTCCTGGGAGGAAGCTGTCTACCTCGATTTTGGCTACTTCTCTTCCTAGTCCATTGGATTTTGATGCCTCCAGCATCTGGACAGGACCAGACATCAGGTGCAGCCTTCCTCAGCTGTGGCAGGCACCCAGAGTGTGACACCTTGTTTAATTAGCAGTTGTGTTAAGAGTAGCTGGGAGGGGCCTTTTCACCAATCTTATTTTTGTAAAAACATCAGAGTAAGACTGTTAACTGTCTGTAAATGACAAAAGACTTAAAAATACCCATGGTGAATAGAGTTCATTATAAAGGAAATTTGGTTATTTCTGTGAATTATAACATTTTAAGATAACCAGACTTAATGACTGGTAAGATAATACCAGGACATATCAGATTTCTAGAGATTTCATATAATTTCTAGGACAATTATTATAATGACATGCATCCATACAAATATAATCTAAGGTTAACATCACTCTGTTTGATAATACTTACCATGTAACTTAACACATCAAGTAAAGCTAATTATTTTAACATCTTACTAGGTGAGTAGGAAAGAGACAAATCCTTTGTGATTATCTGGGGCTCCTTTATAAAATCTCAAAGTTAGTTTGAGATCACAAAACCTACAGTTAGAATTTGACTTTGGGAAAATATCAAAAGGTTTTTAAGTAATCAAAGACTTGATAAAGAAAATGTGGTATATTATTTTGGGAAGACAAAAAAATCTTTGTTGTCCAGGCAGATAACTTAAAGAGTAAAGAAACTTTCACAATCTCCAAGAAAACATTGTCCTTTTGACAGAAAACCAAATTCTAATTTTATAATGGTATACTTTTGATATTAAAACTCATTTTGTAAAACTTTAAATAAATGTACCCCAATCTTAGCCAGCTTGAGCACACATTAAATTCCTTTTCCACAAAATTTTTAGTTTTTTAATATTTACTTAGATTTTGTCCTACTTTTTTCACTCTATTACATTCAGTCATTTTACTTTCCTCATCTACTTAGTATACACTTCCTTTTATCCTTATTATTTCCAAGTAGTTTTAATTAATTAAAATTACCCTTACAACCCTTAATTCCTACTGAAAACTAAGAAGTATGCAACAGTGGATTGTCTGTTACACTAACACTTTGTGGAATGGCAAATATATAAACACAGGAGTGGACAAAAGGAGGTTTACAGTTGTGAGTATACAAAACACAATTTATTCTTGTGTTATTTTCCATGTGAACTATAAAGCTACTTTTGCCTCACCCTGTACCTTTCATAATTTATAAAAATATATTCTTCATAGGAAATATTTTAGGGTAGCACAAAACATATTTGCTAATAGAACCAAGTATCTTTAGTTCCTCACTAAAAGAAAGTGAAAAGTAGATAACCCTATGTTCAGCCAATAATGTTTCAGCATTTTATCTTATTTAAGTGATATAATTTAACTAATGGATAGTCATTGAATATCTATAGTCGTAAGGTTTGAAGTTACCAAGATGATTTTGGAAGTTATTTCTTCACATACCATAATTATTATTAAAAATCCACTTACAAGCTTTTATCACACACTTTTTTCTTAATAATTTTGTTTTGGTGACTTAAAAATGTCATGAGACAATAATCAGCTAACCATCATCTTAAGGTATCTTCCTTGCTGACAAATTCTATAACAAACATAAAAATGAGCTTAACACTTAGTAAACCTAGGTAGAATAAGCATATCATATTTAAATCTGATAACTCTAACACCATGCTTCTTTACATAGGGCTCTTTAAAATTAATTTTCACAATACCAACTGGAGGTAGAAAAACAGTTATACATCTGTAACATACATATATAGACAAGCAAATATTCAGGTAGACATAGATGTTACCGCTTTCATTTTAAAATCTTAGCCACATGATAGTATGAAAACAAAAACCTAGTTTATAAAAGGAAGGTTAGATCTGACAAATGGAGTAAGTTAAGGTTATCTGTTCAGCTGGCTTAAACCTTTCATTAATATATGGGGCAAATATTTTTAAGTTTTTCTTACACCTAGTTTTAAAATAGTCTTTTTTTTTTTTTTTTTTGTGGGTGGGTCCAGTAAGAATTAAATTTGGTTCCTAGAGAAACCAAGCAGAATACCTATATCTCAATAAGGCGGAAAGAACCTAAATTTCACCAAAGACTTACCCTAAGTCAAGGGATAAATGGGAGAAGTTTTGGGATTAATAAGAAAAAGTACAGTTGAGCTTTGAATTACATCTAGAGCAACAGTTTCTGTTCTTGTAAAGACTCAATTTATGAGACAAAACAGTTGTTTCTAATTCCTCACAGACTTGGGTGGAAACCTGAAGGACATCCAGGGGCTGACATACCCTTCTAACTATGTTATTTTTGACTATAATAAAAATCAAAAGATTCCTCTAGAATCTATTCTAGAGTTATAGCTGTTTGTCTTTAAAATGTTTTTCTTTCTCTCTGGGTGCATATGTAATTTTATCGATAGCTTAGCTGGGAAGGTTTACAGAAAGTTCCTATCAGCCTTTGAATACTAGCTTCCAATTTGACCCACTTCTGACCATAGAGCTACTATATTCTTTCAAAAATATTGCCAAGTTTAATCTTGACAAATAGTAAATATTTTTGGCAGTACTGAGCAACCATCTGGGCATAAGAGGCACCCCTAAAGAGGATGCAAAAGATGCTATCCTCCCGAGATGGAGCGCCACTCTCAAAGATAGCCCAAAGGAAGACAAACTTGAATTCCCTGAGAAGTGACAACAACAGATAGTGCCCACCTGCAAATGGAATGCAAACCACATTTCTGTTGAGGGTTCTCCCTGACAGTTGCTGAGCCAAGTTCTCAGGACAGATGCAATCAAGAAGATGTAGTGACTTCCTCTAGGAGGAATAGAATTGACAACCAATGGATCTAGATTTGGAAAGGAGGGGGCAATATGAAATTTTAGCTTTCTCTCATGAATAGGTCTACAGGGGTCTGAGAGAGTGACTCTGGTAAAGCATCTCACCTTGTACTGGTGATTGTCAGTTTCCCCAGGATTCCATTGGCAGGATCTAGTGCAAGTGGACTTTAGAGAGGGTAAGCTAGACATCTACCAGAATTTGGCAAGGTTTCCCACTAACAGTACTTTCCTTTTCGCTGTTGAAGGGGATAGCTGGTAGCAGCTTAGTGGAGAATTCCTCAGAGTCCTATCAGTCCTGGGAGGAGCCCTCATTGGAAGGTATAGATTGGGGGCACAGTCTGTAAGGCAACTACTTTGGCAAACTTTTGCTTATGGTCTTGTAGTCTCTCAGAGTAGAAAGGTAATTCAGACAAAGGATTAGTCCACTGCAGCTACTCAGGTACAGCAGGATGGGGGAGAAGTGAGAACCCTATAGCTTTTACTTTAGGTGTCTCTTGTGTCTTTGATTTTTCATTAGCCTTTGCAATGAATCTTTCAGTGAAGCTATTTCAGCATCTTCATGACTTTTGGAGGCTTCAGCATGCCAATTAAAATAGGTATCTCATACTATTTGATTTGGGAGCCCTTACTGCCAATTGCACTTCTTAAATGAATGGTCTTGTCTGGCTGGAACATTCCTCATAATGGTCATTGTTATTCTTGGTTGTCTGAGTGAATTTTGACATTTTTGTTGATATCTACAGCTTCTGGGGCCACATGGGCTGGAAGGTGGTAAATAAATTCACTGGAACTTGATCTGTTTTCTTTAGCTAAGTCTTGTATCTCTCAGAGTCAAGTTTATACCCAAGAGGGATGTGTTGTGCATTGTGCAGTGTTTTACAGCACATGTGATTGCACGAAAATCTTCTTGAGGTTGGCAGGTAGCCCAATGTCAATTTAACCTGTTCTGTGACCAACTTGTCATACTATGGGATCCTTTGAGTTAGCTGAGGAACACTTTAATGAGTTTGAAGTGCTCAATCCATGCCCACCAATTTGGCAACTTTGGTTCTGACATCCCCATTAACAATAATAAATATATTATTTCTTTACCACATGTGTACATGAATAGAAACCAACACTAACTGAAAAAAACAGATCTATGGACACCAGCAGCAGCCAAAGAGATGGTACTGCAGACTGGCCAAGAGACGGCCTTGGGTATGCAGTTTCCGAAATGAAACCACAAACTGAACCAGAAGACCCCAGCATGTGGAGACAATGGACTAACAGGCCTGGCACTCAGTCACATTCTCTCATCAGTCTAGGCTGAGCCATGGACCCGTGGACTTGAAAGCCAATTTGAGGAGGAGCTAAATGCAAAGAGATCTGAGAGGAACTTACCCAGGGAAAATTCAAGAGAAAGCTTAAAGGGTTCATGGGTGCCAATACTTAGTATTCTTATTGTCCTTGAAGCGATCAGAAGTCTCCTTTGGATCTCATCACTGCGATCAAACTGTTAAATAATTTCAATGGAGAAAACTTTAAAGATCTTATTAACTTTACTCAACAATTCATAAATCATGCAGCATCCAATCAAGTAGATAGAAAGGGGCTTGGAGGAGCTGTACAAAATACTTTATAGACAGAAGGGAGAGGGAACAAGGAAGTTATACTAGAAAAATAGGGGGGTAGGTCATTGCAAGGTCACTTTCCTTAGTAGATAATAAGAGTCTATTAGGCACATTAGTTCATTGGTGCTGAACAGGTAATGCCTGATTGACTGGTTCAAGTTTCTGTCTCAGAGAGTGAAACTAATTAAATCTTGATTTGGTAATGTGGACTTGGCATACACTTCATTTTGGGCCCATTTTCTTTTTTTTTTTTTAAGCAATTTCTCACATATAAATATCATGTTTTACTTCCTACATATTTATCAGATTCATCTGTTCTTCTTGACCACCATCCATCTACAACCTATTCCTCAGCTTGGAATTAATAATAAAAATTCACATTCACACTTCACTCATTTAAACATTATAAAAGAAATTATAGTGAATTTTTAAAAATAATGATAGAGCCAGAAAAACATGCAATAGATAGCCAGTCCTTTCACAGAACGACCACAAGGAAACAAACAAAAAACCAGAAACTAGGATTATACTTTGATCAGCCAGAGAAGGTGGAATCAAGCAGTGATTCATTCACAAATAAAGACTGATCCTCACTATGAGGAAAGTAGATGCTAGGTGCTGGGATACAATGGGCATTAAACTCTAGATATTTCAAGAAATGCAAGAGTAGAGAGACTTTATTTATTTATTTGAAGTTTTATTATTTTTTAAAATTTTATTGTTGTTGTATTACATCCATCCCCTTTTTACTCCCCTCTGTCCCCTTCCCCACCCACCCACTCCCCGACAAATTCAATCCCATCTGTTGTCCATGTCCATGGTTCTTCCATACTAGGTTCCTGTCTAAACTGCTCCCCTTCTTTGACTCTTGTATTTATTATCATGATTATATGACCAAAATGTGACTGTTGTGGACCTTTGCTGCAATGTTTTCCTGAAGATAGGATGCTTTGCTAATGATGACATATGCTTAGGCGGCACACTTACTATATGGCAGGAATTATTTGTTATTACTCATTTAATCTTTATATCAACCTGATCAAATAGGCATGATTATTTTCTTCATTTTTATATATATGGAAACTGAGGTTTTAGAAAGGTTTACTGACTTATCCAATGATACATAACTAGCAAGTGATGGACCCAGGATTTGAAATGAGGCACTTTGGTTTCAGAGCCTATGTCTTGATCATTAAAACACACTGCTGCAAACGAGGACAGCAAAAAGAACAGAACACCAGGACTGATGCTGGTGTATAGAACAGGGTTCCTGTGAACAAGGAGGAGGTAGGTAGAAGCAGGGAGGAATATAACTGGGATTTCTATGACCTTTTGTTTTGAAACCCCTTCTGATCCTCCACCAGTTTCATCCTACATGTGACGCACAACAGCCTATGAGAAGGTGCTATCAAAAATTTCCAAAATGATTACTGATGTTCTTTCCTGCAAAGTATCCCCATTACTTCATTGCTTTGAATTTATCAACAAGATCCATTTGAGCTGACCTTTCCTTAATTATTTTTTCACCTCTTTTGTTACAGCTCATTCTCATCCACTTAATTATATTCCAATAAATAGGGCTCTTTCTTTATTAGCGAAGTCCCACTCCTTGACCTTGGGTTGTATGTATAACAATAGACATTGCCAGCAGCCTAAGAGAAAATATTCTAATGTGTTAATGCTTGCCTTTTGTTTACAAAGATGCTGCTATTAATTTAGTATTAAAAAGAATTCTGCATCTCACTTCATCCGGAATAAAATTTGTTATGTGGAAACTTCAACACAGCGCATGTCATCATTCCCACAAGTCCATTTCCTATTTCCCCTCACTCTGTGCGTATCAGGGGAATTTGGATGACCTGTTTGGTAATATATAATACTCCACAAGAAGCAGTGGGTTTCAGCTCAGAAATAAATCATTTTATTTTATACCGGGCAAACTTACCCAAACTTCTCATCTCTCCAACAACAACAACTGCTTATAATCACCTCAATTGTCACACATCATCTTATCCTACCATGGGTCGATTAGACCTAGGTCAATTAGAAACTTGCTTCCTAAAGAAACAGCAGCAAAAACATTGACAAGTCTTTTCCCATTTACAAACTGAAAGAATATACTATTAAACACATTGTCAAATTTCCACTTACAGTGGAAATGGTTAGGATTGAATTTTGCACCTTTAAAAAAAAATAAAAACAACGCTGCAGATCTTTCAAGGCTAATGGTAAAGGTAATGGTTGAATATTTTATCCACAGAAATTAATCATTGGTAAAAAGATGCAAAATATTTCTTGAAAAGCATAACCTAATACTCTAATTATATGGGTAAATGGGATTAATCAAGGAGTTCATTGATTAGCATTCTTCAGTAGACTTTCCTGTGATGGAAATGTTCCATACCTGCATTGCCCAATACGGCAGACACAGCCACATGGGGTTATTGAGCACTTGAAATGTGATTGATGGACCTGAGAAATAAATACTTAATTAAATGTAATTTAAATTTAAATAGCACATATGGCTAGTGACTACTGTATAGATCAGCAAAAATATTAATCATTTTCTGGAGTAAAAGTGAGAGGAAGAAACCAGGTATTTATTACTCCTAAAACAATTGGCAATCAGCACTTGAAAATTATGAAAAGAATACAGCAGTGTATATGCATTAAGTCTCTCCAATGACTAAACAAAATTTTGGCTGAAGTGAAGCAGAACTTTAGGGATGTTGAACACTGTGTTTTATCAAGAACTTTGAGGCATGTGACTGTCACACCAGCCTAACTCTTTAATGAAATGGCATCCTTAATTAGCTTTTCTAGATGATATGGTCACTAGTGTTTAAGTTGAAATTCATTATTTCTCAGCAGAAAGCTGTAGACCCTGTTGCCTTTGCATGTAGCATCTTCAGTAGATAATTACTTTGATCCTTGTTGGAAGTTGCTAGGGTCCCCTGTGCAACACCTTCCTGATCTAACGAGCCAGACTTGCTGCAAACCTAAATGCTCCCATTCATTCTGCTACAAAATGGACATCTGACTTATCATTCTGAAAATATGCTCCATGGTCACAGCTAGCAAATTTTAGAATGGCGATTTCTTCAAAACCAGTTTGTGGCAAAATTTAAACTATAGGTTATTCATCTTGATGCATACTTAACTCTTGCCTGAAATACCTTTCATCATCTTGTCCATTTGGCTAATTCCTAATCTTCCTTCAAGATTTAACTTGAGTCTCACTTAATAATATTCTTTCTTGCCCCAATTCCCAGGTTCTAGATATTCCTTTAATCCTTGTAAGATAATAGAAATGCAGCTTCTCTCTGTGCCATTGGATTTCAACTAAATAAAGACAGAAACTTTGTCCCATTCATTTTTGCTTTCTCAGAGGTTAATAATGCCTAGATATAGTAAGCACACTGTAAATGTGATAAATCAATAATTTATTGTAAAAGTTATGGGAAGAATGGGCTGAGAACATTTCCATGAAACATGGTAAACCAATTTCAAGGGTCAGGTCTAAAGGAAAGTAATAAGCTACCTCTATCAGGATAGCAACTAGAGAGACAGACCATGCAGGTTGTTATAAATATTCTGCAGAAGTTTTATCTTTGAAAAATATGTCATAGGCCCTTGGCGTTCAAGTTAGGGATGTTCAGATGCTTTGGAGAATCTTCTAATCACAGATACACAATTAGCATAGAACATTTCCCACACGGTAGGTAGATGCAGAGAACATCACAGTCACCGTGATATGAGTGGTAGGTAATCAGCTCAGCACATGCACCAACCAGCTACTTGATCGCATACAAATTTCTCAGTGCCCCAGGTCTACCACGGCACCATAGAAAAATCCCAAGCCCTACTCCAGGTTGCAGATCTGCCAGGATGTCTGGCAAATCATGAAAACATTAAGCATTCTATCTACTAAAACAAACAGTTTCTATAAGAGATTTCCTCAAAGGGCATACCCTGAAATGGCCTTTCCCCTTGATTATGGAACCAGACCTTATTTTAGTGATCAAGGCATGAAGATACTTCACGTGAATTAAGGCAGTCCAAACTCAGTCTTTTTTTTTTTTTCAAATGGCTCTAAAAAGTGCTGAGCAGAAACACATGAGTACAGGGGATGGAGAGATGAGGAAGGTAAACATTTGCATACATGACCCCTCCAAACAGGAATTAAACTAAAAGGGGGATGTATTAGGAGGTATCTTGCTCAGGATATGTTTCCTACAAAAGAATTGATGGCATTCAGCTAGCTATTTACTAAGGAATACGTGGTTTTCCTTTCCTGAGTAGCTTTCCCTGAGAACAGCAGTTCTAAAGTGCCAGACATGAACCCCTATTGAAAAATCAGTCAGGTGTAAAGCCTATCTAAAGATCCAAAGGAAAGCAATGGAAAAATAGAATGCGATTCACAGAAATTCTCTCTAACATGGCTTTGCAAAAGCATGCCACCTATCGGGTTGAAAGGGGCACACCTAGATTTTGAAACATGACTTGATTCATTTGATATAAAGGAACCTAACCAGGGACGTCCTCATGCTGGACCACTCACTGTGGTGACAGGGCTGGTCAACCTGAACAACACTGTTGCCCTGTCACCACAGCATGTAGACCTGATGCAGAAATGACAGCAACAGATAGTGTAATATTAGTGTTGAAACTCTAAGGCACAGGACAGGCTGTGTTTCCAAGCAGTGTCTCCCGTGGGAACCTGCACCACACACTCTAGTCACAGACTGTCGTCATGGAACCTGGTCTGCCAATCCTGACATCAACCTCGTCAGACTCCAAAAGCTATGTTTGCTCACTATAGGGACTACGATGTCCAGATAGGGGGTGTCCCCTTAAACAACATTTGATAACAATTCTCTGGCATATCTCAGAAAACTGAGACACAGGAAAAGAAACCAAGGAAAAAATTCCTTGAAAAGGATATTCAGTTATGAGTACAATTGCCTATTTCTTCCTTGCTCATTTCCATACTTCCTCACTCAGAAAGGGTCATATCTTTTTAGCAGGGAGTAAGGTCAAGCTCCAGACTCTCAACTTAACCTGTGTTTTCAAAGTGTCTTGGAAACACATTCAGTGAAGAAGTAGATGCTTCACAGATATAGGGACTTCCCCATTATGAAATGCAAAAACAACTACTCCGTTTTTCTCAGTGATTTGCAGTGAATGCATTTTTTTTTTTAAAGATTTTATTTCATTATTTTTAGGAAGAGGGGAAGGGAGGGAGGCAGAGAGGGAGAGAAACATCAATGTATGGTTGCTTTTCACCTGCTTCCAGCCACAGACCTTACTGGAGACCTGGTTTGCAACCTGGTTATGTGCCCTGGCTGGGGAATCGAACCTGCGACCTTTGGGTTCGCAGGCCGGCACCTTAACCACTATGCTACCAGCCAGGGCTTAAATGCATTTTGAAGCCAATTAATTCAGGTGACACTCAAAATAACTCTCTAAGGAAGACCATTGTTATCTTTCTCCAGAGAAGGAGAAAACTTTTAGTTTTAGCTCTAAGATCACAACCTGAAAATATAGAGGTGGGAAGCCCTCTGATTCTCCAGGATCTTACCAGTCCCGTAGCCCACCTCCACACAGTGATGGCTTCCAGGAAAACAACCCCCTTTTTTCTTCCTGAGTGAAAAATATGCCCAGTGTTTGGATGTCTCCATTTCTCTGTGATCATTATGCTATTCCCATTGAATGTAGGCTGTTTCCATAATCAAGATGGAAGGCCACTTCACGGGATGCTCTTTGAAGGAACATTTATACTGCACTGAAGAATTTGAAAGCTGACTCTTTAGAATATCAAAAGTGAACACAACACAACAAAAGGCAATGTTGAAACAAAAGACGAGGCTATCACTTGCTCTGGTGTCAGTTGAATCCAAGGATCCAGTGGAGGATTAGATGTCAAAAGGACTCAAAGAGAAGAGAGAAACAATTTGGCAGAATCTCCCAAAAGCTTGTGATCTGAGTTTCTAGTTTCAATCACTATTGACTGTGTATCCAGAATGTGCTCACTAGCCTAGCTTAGGATGTCCAGCACTCCCTTCCAGACTTGTTCTTTTTCTGTTTCCTCACTGGCTGACCCCTCCCACCAACCATACTTAAACCTTGGACCTGTCTCCCTTCTCTCTCATGACCAAACAACTCAAAGACAAATTCTACGCAATGTCTATTAAATGTTTTTTGCCATTCCTTTTGTTCTCATCCAACAGGTCTAGTGCTAATTTTTGTTTGTTTGGAAACTAGTTGCCTCCCAACTCATTTTGTCAACCCAGCCTTCCTACTCCCTCCACAGGACACACTGTGACCAGAATCTTCTTGCCCATACACAAAGACAATCAGATCTTTCAAACATTTAGTGCCCACCCATTTACCTGATGATTTGAGTGTAAGCCTCCAAACCGCCCTTCGATCTCAGCCACAACTGTAGGGCAAGTATTGTGACTGGCTCACTAAACACTCCCTTACAGTTTGTTCTCCCCTTCCTCCCTTCCTCCTCATGGAAGTGCTGTTTACTAAGTCTATTCATCCTTCAACATCCATCTCAATTCACCACCTTCCAAGTCTTTGCAAGTTTACTTGACCACCTTTCCTTCTTTAAGCTGCTTTAATTTTATTTTAAAATAATGATGAGATATATACATGCATATATCTATACGCATATACATTTATACATACAAATACATTATATACACAATCAAGTGAAACGCACAAGTCTTAAGTGTATCTGGGATAAGCTTTGATGAAGTGGACACTTGCGTAACTATCATCTATATCAAGACATAGCCATCACTTTGGAAGTTCCCCTTGTGTGATTCCAGTTGGTACTCATCTCCAGATGATTATTCAGACTCTATTATCATTGATTAGTTCTGCTTTGTCTTGAACATCCTATAAATCAAATTATACAATATATACACCTTTGTGTCTGGATTTTTTTAGTCAATTGTTTTTTGAGATTCAGTTTTATCACTGAGTGTGCATTGTTCAGAACATTGCACTTTTTTCCCCACATCTTTTAAGAAATCCTTGCCTTTCTGTATCATTTTGTCCCAATTTTGTGTACAATTGACAACCATTCTCCCCCATAATATCCCACCCATGATTTTACATAGAGTTGATGACAATGCATATTTATTAGATTAAATTGAGCAAGTGGTCAATTCTTTTCTTTGGTTGCCTGACGACTTTAATGAGAAAGACCAAATATAAGCAGGATAACAGGTCCATACATACCCAAGACAGGTATTAGGTTGGCCAAAAAGTACATGTGGGTCTTTTGTAAAGTAAAAGACACATTTTTCATTTTCATTAGTAAATTGATTTGGATATTTTGAGCACGTCAGTTATATCCCATGTGGTATAATGTGGATAGTTCTCAATTAATGTCTTGATTTTATTGCTGTCAATTTCAAATGAGTATCGTTCAGCAAGAACTCTCCAGCACAAAACTTTGCAAATCACTTTTGACATATTTGATCAGTCACAGCACCTTCTCCATACACTGCGCAAATCTTTTTGTGTTTGTTGTGTTTTTACCTTTCTTGAAATAATAAAGCTTTATATGTCTAAAATGTTGAGTATTTTCTTCCATCTTCAATATTAACATGGCTACACAAAAATTCACCAATTTTGATATTTTTTAAAAAAATGCACATTGATATAATACCTGTCACAATGCAATCTAACAAAATTGTTTTGAATAAAGTTAAAGAATTAAGTGCTAGTAGAACCATTGTAGGGGGAAAAAAACAAACATTTTGGCCAGCCCAATATTTTATAAAGTTGATGGGTTTATTGAGCATGATGTAAAGAGGATGGCAGAACAAAGTCTATAGTATTTTACTAGACTGGGAGAATCGATAGCAAATATTCAATATCTTGTTTAGTGAAATTCTGCATTTTGACATAAGCATATGCCTGGGATAGGTTACCATGCCTTGGATTCTGTGGATGTTATGAACACAGAAAAGTTAAAAAGTCTCCTTTTTGAACAGTGAAATATGCTTAAGTTAAAGAATTCAAAGTGCTTAATTCTACTCAAGCAAATATTTAGAAGGAAAATATATTCAGTTTGACCTTTTAGTTTATGTATAAAGTGAATCTAAAGGGAGGCTGAGATATTATTTACAGCAATTGCTAGAGCGTGGGACTTCAAGCTAACTAAAGTCTTAATAGGACCGGATGACAATATAATGGGGCACAGAAAACTGGAGAAATTAAGCTGCAATGCCTTCTGCAATGGTATCATCTGCTTTTATGGGGAAAGGGTATTTTATCTCCAAGCTGGTCAGGATTACAAAATGCAATGTCAAGACCTCTGACTATAACTAAGCCAAAATAATGATTACCACAACTGTGTCTGCCTCTGAAAGCCCCCATTCCATTCATTCTCAAAATACCTCAGACTCTGCAGAGGAATAATAATAATAACAATAGAGCAACTGTTCAAGGAAAGAGCTTTAGAGACTAAAATGACAGGGAAGGAAGTTTCCACTAGGTCTCTCTGATAATTATTGTCAGGACTATGCTTGAGTCTATGTAACTGAATAGTTTACTCAGTTTAATCATCAACTAATTTAATCAGTGAAAAGCTAAATTTCCACTAGTGACTGTTTGCAAATGTAGCAGTAAGCCTAATTGCTTCCTGCTTCTTCCATGTCCTTTAGATCGGATCTTTGAGTTTATTACTTCTGTGGTGTGATTTCCTGTCCCTTTACCACAGCAATAATAAATTATCTGAAAATTACCAGACCAATTATCTGTTGGAACTAAAAGGAAAAGGTAGAAGAGGAATTATAGACAGAGAATAGAATTTAGGATATTATTCAAAGAATTCAAATATTTCCTCAGTTGAGCTAAAAAAAAAAATCATAAACTGAAGACAGGAACAGTTAAAGAATAAAACCATGACAAAATTAGAAGCAGCAAGAGCTAAATATTATCTGCTCTTGCCATGGGCAGGACTTTTTAGGACAATGGTTTTCACCCTAACTGTATAGTCACCTAGGTGACTTCTGAAAATCTTGATGCTATTTAAGATGCCTATAAAATCAGGATATATGGGAGGAGAGGAGTGGGGAATCTAAGCAATAGTTTTTAAAGCTGTCCAGGTGATTCCAGTGTATAACCAAAATTGGGGATCATTCTTTCAATGTATTGAAAATAATACAGAAAATTCTGTCTAATGATATGATTACCTAAAAACATGAAAATTCTGGTCAATGTTATAAACAAATAATAAAAATGGAAAATAACATATAAAAGACAAGATGTTTATGTTCTTAATACAGACAGAATCCTTATAAATTTATAAGAATATGCTTTCTGAAGTGTTTCATTTTTACTTTCTGTGTACCTCATACTTTCCCCCCATGTTTACTTGAAATCAAGAAATGGAAAAGTGTCATTAGAAATATTATTTAGGCAGTTGTAGATCTCCTTTAACATTTTCTACTTCCTATTACTTAGCTCTTCTGCATTTATAAACCAAAATAGACATATATTGAGAACTGGGTCTCTTTTTCCAGCTTGGAAAAATGATGGAGCCATAATTGACATATAACATTGTATAAATGTAAGATGTACAATGTGATGATTTGATATACAAATTTATATCAAATTTGTATATTTGATGACCCCCAATAAAGTAAGTTGGAACTGTTAACGAGGAAACTAATTTTGGGTTTTTCGACTTCCACATGCATAAGAGTAATCAGCAGGTCTTGTTAAATGTGGATTTGGGCCTACGAAACTATATTCTGAGCAAACTTCCAGGAAATGCTCATGTATTTGGTCCTGGGACCACATTTTGAGTAATAAGTATTCAATTTACAAAATGTAAAGAAGGTTATAGCTAATATTCATCAATTGTTTCCCTAAGGACCTCAAAAAAACTAAGCTGTAACTTAAAATAAGCACACCCATACTTTCATGGTATTACAGCTATTCTCAATTATGAAAAAAATGAAATTTTAGGCTTAAAATCAGGCATATGAGTAGTTGCCTATTTTTATACCTCATTGTCTACAAGATGAAATCTGGGAGTTGCTTTTGGAAGAGATGACCTCTAATCAAATGAAGCTATTTGATGGCCATGAAAGGTATAGGGTAATAGGACTATATAAAAAATACCTTCAGTATAAGTTCAATGTCAAAGTACTTTTAGGGTAATCTAGGCCCACCACTCAGTCTCAGTTGGATTCAATAGTTGGACAGGGTAACTGAACAACCACTTCTTGAATCCCCAGTCTCGCATAATGCTTGTTATGAGGCATTCAATAAACATTTGACAAATGAATGGTTGAGGAAAATCTTAAATACCCAAATGGCATATAGAAAGCAAGTATTATCAACCCATTTTCCAAATGATACATAAAGCTAAATTACCAACATGTTATTTCATTTAGAGTCAGAGAGCACAGCACCGTGTGTTTGCCTCAAGACTGATGGTTCTATGGCAGAGAAGCAGACTAGTTTAAAGGACCAAGGAGACCCCTAGGTTTCCAGAGTCCTTAGGACAACACCCCTTGCCTTTTATCACAGACTAATGTATGGGTCACTCCACATCCTAAGTGACTGCTTAAAATGCAGATTCCTGAATCTTGTACCTGAGATTCCAACATCCAAATACAGCCACTCTGAGGGTCACCCCAAAGAAACAGAAACAGAGATGAACTTGGTGTAAGAGCTATGGTTTCAATTTCTGCATCTGCCATTTGATCATAAGAACCTTTTGGATCCTCTGCAGAATGGCTTTCAAACTTTGCTGTCCACAGGCACCAGGTCAAGAGCCTGGGCAGCAACAGGGGACAGGGCACAGCGGGACTGTGATAGCTAATAGTGCCCCTGTCCTGTGTAAAGATCATCATCCCTACCTAGCTGTAGAAAAATGGCGACCAGCCTTGCAATTTTTAAAGAAAAATTGGAAACTTAGAATTTTACATGAATATTTAGGACTTTCATTAAATATTAGTAATTTATGTAGAATTTTTGAAGACATTGTGCATGCTGCTCTGTGGGCCAGGAGCTTTCCACTGGCTACCAGGTTATAAACTGGCCTTAATGCCTTGTGGGTTTTGTTTCTCCATAACTGTAAAACAAGGCTAATACCACCATTTAGGATTGTGTAGCAGGAGTCAGAGATAATATACATAAAAGGCATATTGTCAATCATAAACATCAAATTGTTTATTAATGTCATTATTCTCATTATTGTTGTAGCCCATTGCCTAAGTGTTTTACCTGATGAGAAGAAAAGAGGGCTATTTCTTTTTAAAGTCCATTTACTCTCTGTTAGTGGATAGTAGATGCAGTGTGTCCCTTTTTTTAATCATCATCTTCCTATATGAGAAGTGACTGAGATGGCAAGGGAAGAAGACCCATGCCATGGTCCTAAAACAAAGTTAAATATGCATAATTCCCAAATACCAATAGAGCATAAGAAAATAATTGAGATGAAACTATAGGTGTGCATGAACATGCTTTTATACTACAGAGTTTCTAACAATATAATTTGCAGAAATAGGCCCTGGCTGGTGGCTCAGTGGAATGGTGCTGGCCTGGGAACCCAAAGGTCACTGGTTCGATTCCCAGCCAGGGCACATAACCAGGTTGCAAGCCAAGGTCTCCAGCCAGCTCCGTGGCTGGAGGCAGGTGAAAGGCAACCATACATTGAAGTCTCTCTCCCTCTCTGCCTCTGCCTCTCTCTGAAAAATTATAAAATCTTTAAAAATAATAATAATTTGCAGGAATAGTTTTAACATCACAGACCTAAACCTTCCGTTATTTCCTGGTCATCTTTTTTTTTTTTAGATTGTTAACTGCTAACACTTCACTAATTTATCACCAATCCATACAGTCTGTTGGTTTACAAGGAACATTGCTTCTTTTTTTTCCTGAGGAATTCACACTGGCTTCACTTTGCCTTCTGAGTGAGGGTCAGAGGGTAAAACATCTCTTTGGTCCTTGCTGAATTCTCCACCAATTAGCCTTCTGTCCACTCAGACTCACAAGGCCACCCCCACAGCCTCATGGTCACTAGGTTCACCTTTCTACAGAACCCATGTTCTGTTGTGGATTCAGTCTGGAAGTAGGGGATGAAAAGGAGCCAAGTTCTACATACCTAAAGCTAAGTCCTCCCCCATTCCAGGCCCTTCCTGCACATTCTCCTCAAATGAGCCTTTCCTAACATTAGACAGGGAGAGTAACTTGGAACTTGCCTCAGGAACCTCTGACAACTTCCCTTACTCCCAAACCCTGCCTTAACTCGGATGGATCAGAGAGACGATACAAAGCTAACTCCAAAGGGACTGAATTCCCTGCTGGCAACCCATAGAAGAATGAAGTAAAAATTAAAACATCTCTACTCTCTATATGCTAGACCCATGAAACCCAATCAATAAGTCGACCTCCACAAGTCAGAGTCATAAGACATGAAATTATAACTTGGCTGCTGGAGTGCAACGTTGGAAGCAGCGACGGAGGCCAGCAGGCCGCTGTGGGGCAGAATGGGAAATGAGCACTTGCGGGCCTATTTATGACTGAGTTACCAGCCTTTACATTTAGCCCCGGTAGGCGGTAATCTTCCCCAATATGACCCCAATTTTCCTTTCAGTGTCCAAAGCCTCCTGCTATTTAGGAGTACAGTGAGATGAAAGTTATCACACCCAGCTTCTGCATAAATAAGCTGTTTTATTTTGTCATTATCTGTGGAGATCTGATTGGTGGTTTTAAATCAGAGGGTCTTTTGGCTAAGCTCCCATAAACACACTTAAATATCTATCAGGATAGTACATCTCTTTTTTTCTTTCTTGGGTTTAGACTTAAATCTAATGAGCGGGTCCCCAATCTAACAGAAAAAAAAAAGAAAAGTCTGTCAATGCAAGGCCCATGTGGCATAGCTGTCACATTGGTTGCTTTTTCCTTCTTCAAATGTGTTTGCTCATGTGGGCCACAGTCTATTTTCAAGCCATCACAGAGCAGTTAGGCCTGTCAGATCCAATATCCAACTTCTTGATAAGCCCTGTTAGTGTCATGAAATACACGTGGGGGCCAAAGGCATACTTGTTTTTTGTCAACAATCATTGCCTGGTTTCCAGTGCCTGACAAAGCAG
Organism: Noctilio leporinus; assembly: GCA_004026585.1. Classification (NCBI taxonomy): domain Eukaryota; kingdom Metazoa; phylum Chordata; class Mammalia; order Chiroptera; family Noctilionidae; genus Noctilio; species Noctilio leporinus. The sequence continues at coordinate 67,321 of PVIW01004416.1, read as the reverse complement.
GCATCCATCTCTCTCTCTCTTTCTCTCTCTCTCTCTCTCTCTCTCCCTCTCTCTCTCTCTCTCTCTGCTTTAGGATGAATGGAAGGGGAGGACAGAGGGAAGAATATGTGTATTTGTGTACATATATCAGAACAGGGTGGATGAGTCTAGAATCTCTGTTGATAATGAATAGTTCTGGATTAAAAACATATTTCTACATTACTACCACACACTTCTAAAGGCAAGCTGTCCATTGCATTGTTCTTTTGGCTTAATATTTCCTTGGCATTTCGTTCTCTCCACCCATCGTGCTCAATGACAGTTCACTAGCTAGATGGATGGATGATTACATAGATGGAAGCAAATAAGCCAAGTAGGTATGATGAGGTGAGTGTGGAATCATTCTAGAATATTTTTTCTCTTGTTTCCACATCAAAAGGTCCCTGGCTAATTATGGCCCACTATTTGATCAACTTTGAAACAGCTCTATCATTGATCTTTAGAAGAATGAGTATATACATATACTTCCCTTTTTCCCCTCCCTTCCCATTTTTCAGAAAGCAGTTTACTTTTTTATTTTAGTTCACTTTGCTGACAAAAAAAGCACAACACGGCCACCTGAGCCTTCTTGTTTAACTCATTCAGAAAGAGACCAAATTCTACAAAAAGGCTGGTGTGTTGGGACATAGCAGGTGAAGAGAAGACAGGCACCAGAGGAGGCTGGGGCCAGACGGTATAGAAGCAGTGTGGACTATATTGAGGAGTCTTGAATTTATTGCAAATACAATAGACAGCTGAAAGAGGATTTTAAGGATTGGGGTTACATAGTTTAAAGTTTTTAAAAAGCACTCTTTCCGCCTCATAGAAAGAGCAAGAGTGAAAATAGAGATCACTTAGGAGTCTTCTAGAAGAGAAATGATAGTGGTATGAGATAGAGTTAAGTAGACAAGTCACGACTTAAAAAGACAGGCATGTTGCAGGCTGGGGAAGGGAGGATGGTAAGATCATCATTGGCTTGAAAGATGGCCTTGCGATGGAAGGAGGTAGGGCAGGACAAGGAAGAACGGGTTTGGGAGGTAGCAGGAAAGGTGACAAATCAAAACTACTCAAGTCTACTGAGATTTTCCTCACTTCCATCAGTAATATGATATGTGTTGCTTTTTCTTTATTCATAAATAAAAAATCAAATGATCATCTAGATAGATGCATAAATAGCATTTAAAAAAGTTCAACATTTATGATAAAACTCAACAAAGTGGGTATAGAGGAAGTATAATAAAGGTTATATAGGATAAACCAACAGTTAATATGATATTCAGTGATGTTTGGTAACATCAGGGATAAAACAAGCATGCCCACTCTCACCAGTTTTATGTAACAAAGTATTAGAAGTCTTAGAGCAATTAGGCAAGAAAAAGAAGTAAAAGGCATCCAAATAAAAGAAGTATTGTCACTATTTACAAATGTTATATATAGAAAACACCAAAGACTCCACCAAAAAACTGCTAGAATTAATAAATTAATTCAATAAAGTGTCTGCATTTAAAAAAGCAATATACAGAAATCAGTTTCTTACATTTCTATACACTAATAATAAACTATCAGAAAGATAAACTAAGAAAACAATACCACCCAGGCTGGTGGCACAGTGGATAAGGCACTGGCCTGCAAACCCAAAGGTTGCTGGTTCGATTCCCCAGCCAGGGCACATAACCAGGTTGCAAACCAGGTCTCCAGCCAGGTCCTTAGCTGGAGGCAGGTGAAAGGCAACCATACATTGATGTCTCTCTCCCTCTCTGCCTCTCTCCCTACCTCTCTCTCTCTGAAAATAATAAAATCTTAAAAAAATAAAAAGAAAAAAGAAAACAATATCATTTACAATTGAATCAGAAAAAATGAATTACCTATGACTAAGTTTAAGAGGTGACAGACCTATATGCTGACATTAATTAAATAAATTGAAGAAGACACAAATAGTTGGAAAGATATTCCATGCTTATGGATTAGAAAACTCAATATTGTTAAAATATCCATAGTACTGAAAGTGAATTACTGATTTAGTACAATGCCTATCAAAATTCCAATGGTAGTTTTCACAGAAATATAAAAAACAAACCTACTATTTGTATGGAACCACAAAAGAGCCCAATTACCAAACCAATTTTCAAAAAATTAATAATCATAAATACCAAAAAAAAAAAAGCTGGAGGCATCATGCTACCTGATTTCAAACTATGTTACTAAGCTATGGTGCTCAAAACAGTATGGTATTGGCATAAAGCTACAAACACAGAAACATAGACCAATGAAACAAAATAGGTAGCTCAGAAATAAATTAGCATATGACAAAGGAAGTATGAATATACAATGGAAGAAAGAGGTCTCTCTAATAAGTGGTGTTGGGAAAGCTGAAGAAGCACATGCAAAAAAAAAAAAAAAAAAAAAAAAAAAATTACCCAAATCTTACACCATACACAGAATTAACTCAAAATCTATTAAAAACTTGAATGTAAGACCCAAAACTATAAAACTCCTAGAATAAAACATAAGCAATAAGCTCCTTGACATAGATCTTAGCAATAATTTTTAAAATTTGATCCAAAAGCAAAGGCAGCAAAAGTGAAAACAAACAAAACAACTGGAACTACATAATACTAAAAACATTTTTTCTATACAGCCAAAAAATTCATCCACCAGGCTCAGTGGATTGAGCACTGACCTGGGAACCCAAATGTCACTGGTTCAATTCCCAGTCAGGGCACATACCCAGGTTGCAAGCCAGGTCCATAGCTGAAGGCAGGTGAAAGACAACCATTCATTGATGTCTCTCTCCCTCTCTGCCTCTCTCCTTTCCCCTCTCTCTAAAAATAATGAATAAAATCTTTTTTTTTAATGAATAAAATCTTTAAAAAGAAAAAGGAAACCATTAACAAAATGAAAAGTCAGCCTAAAGAATGAGAAAAATATTTGCATAGTCTGATAAGGGGTTAGTATCCAAAATATATAAATGGACATAAAATAGAAATATGTAACTCACTAGCAAAACAACAACAACAAAAACCTAAACAGTATTTTAAAAAAATGGGCAGATCGAAATAGATAGCTTTCCAAAGACAATGACAGAGGGCAACAGATACACGAAAAGGTGTTCAACATCTCTAATCACCAGGGAAATGCAAATCAAAACCACAAAGCAATGTTACCTCACTTTTTAAAAAATGATTATTAGCAAAAATGTAAATAATAATAAGTGCTGGCAAGGATGTGGAGAAAAGGGAACCTTTGTGCGTTGTTGATGGGAATGTAAATTGGTGCAGCCATTATGGAAAGCAGTATGGAGGTTCCTCAGAAATTTAGAAATACAGCTGCCTTGTGATCTAGCATTCATGTTAATGGAAACATTATTTATAATAGCCAAGGTATGGAAACAAATGGGTAAAGAAAATGTGAGATATACAGTATATACACACACACACATACATTTATCTCCCCAATAAAATATTAGAATAAAATTTTGCCATCTGCAACAACATGGATAGACCTTGTGGGAATTATACTCAGTAAAATAAGTCCAAAAAAGGCCAATGTTGTATGAGTGCACTTAATATATAAAATCTGAAATGAATAAAAGGGGCATAGCTAGAATAGTTTGGTAATTGCTAGAGATGAGGTGTGAAATGGTTGAAGGGGTCAAAAGGTACAAACTTCCAGTTATAAAATAAGAAAGTCATGGAGCTGTAAGGTTCAGCATGGTGACTATAGTTAATAATGCTGTATTACATATTTGAAATCTGCTAGAACAGTAGACCTTAAAAGTTCTCATCGCAAGAGAAAAGTTTTGTAACTATGTAAGGTCATGGATGTTAATTAGACTTACTGTGGTGTTCATTTCACAATGTATAGGAAAATCTAATCATTATGTTGTACACCTGGAACTAATGCTATATGTCAATTATATCTCAATTTGAATAAATGGAAATATGCCAAATATTACATATATTGCTTTTTATTCATTCATCCTTACATATACAGAATTTTGTCAAGAGGGGAGTTACTTGACTTTTGAATCTCTCTATGCCTAATTGCCATTTTATACCAATGCCCCAATTGCTCGGTAGCCAACCTAGAAGTAATACAGGACAAAGCTCAGTTGTATGGCAGGATCTCCAACGCAATATGTAATTATTCTCTATTCTTTGGGTGGAAGTGGTTTTGGAGTTCCCACAGGAGGTTCTAAGAGAGAAAGAACTGAAAAAATCCTGTAACTATTTTTTAACATGGCTATGATTTTAAATTATTAACTGTGTATAGTTTTTTTCCTGATTTTTTAATAGGAAAACTAGTTCTTTTCTTAATGGGAGGAAGGTAGAAAGAGGGATATTTTATAGTTAGAGAAAAGAAACAGAGATGTAGGACACAATAAGGATTAAAAAGAGGTAGATTTTTCATAATAGCCGGACAGAGAAGTTTTGTCTTCTGAAGCTACCAAAAAGTCTTCAAAAAGGGGATGGATGTAATACAACAACAATAAAATTTAAAAAAAAAAAAAAAAAGCCTTCAGTGCAGCTAAGATAAACTTTCTATAGATGCTGCTGCCTTCCAAGGTGACAGGAGTAGTGACACTGGGAGTCCTGGGAGCTGGTGAAAGCCAGACTGTGGTACTCACTGACCAGTGGTTTGAGACCAGCAGGGCTTGCCTCATACCCAAGTGCCCTGCAATTCAAAGCCATAGTGGCCTGGGTGTTCGGTTAGAAAACAAACCAAAGGAGGCACTTACTCTTGTCACCTGGACCACCTGGGACTGTGTGCGTGCCCAGCAGTGCCAAGTCCAATCAGTCCAAGCTGCAGGAAAATGACTGCCTTGAATGAAATTGTCTCTTCAAGTTATTATGTGTTTCAATTGACTAGGGTGGTAAAACAAATCATTCTGGTAAGGCTTTGAAAAATTACAAATTTTCAAGCTCTGGCTGGTAGCACAGTGGTTAAGGTGCCAGCCTGCGAACCCAAAGGTCGCAGGTTCGATTCCCCAGCCAGGGCACATAACCAGGTTGCAAACCAGGTCTCCAGTCAGGTCTGTGGCTGGAGACAGGTGAAACGCAACCATACATTGATGTCTCTCTCCCTCGCTGCCTCTCTCCCTTCCCCTCTTTCTAGAAAATAATGAAATAAAATCTTTAAAAAAAAAAAAATTACAAATTTTCTGCCTTGTTGATGGTGGGTATTTTGTTTTGCTAAGTGAGTCAAGGTGCCAGAGACACGTGACCACAGTCATGTGCATGGCACATGGGCATGGCAGTATCACACCCCAACAACTTCTCGCTTATTTGCATGACATGACTACTTTTACACCATCACTTTTTTAACAGTCAATTTGCCCTGCATTTGGAGAGATCAGCAGCGCTGACATTTACGTAAAAAATGATTGCTGACTAAATCCAGCTGTTTACTATCCTCCTTCCCCAAACTCTAATGATATAATATGGACTAGATAAGTTTCCACACAAACTTATTTCTATGATTGGTTCAATAAGGAAAAAAAGGAGGGGTGGGGAGGATGGTACTTTTACAAGGAGAGATTTGCAAAGCCAAATGAATTCTGTAATAATTGTTAATTTCATAGTGGTGATAATAGATTGTTATTTTTATAATGATTACAAGCACATCATTATCTAGGCTTCAGATGGAAAATTTGAGGACATAATTATAGGGTGAGTTATTTGTTTTTATTTTCTTTCCTCCATTATTTTGATTTGAATGCTTATGTCTGCATTTCCAGTTTATTCAGTAAAGGGAGGAAACCTTTTATCCCACATCAAGAAAATACAGTAATTTAAAAAATAATTTAATGATACTTTGAAATCAATGACATTAAGTAACAATAGTGTTCCTCAAGGCCTTGCTTGTTATAAGCCACATGAGGTCTGGAGTGAAGATACTCCCAGGTAGGGATTCTGGCTCTTCATTCCCCAGCCTGTGACCTTGAATAGAATGAACCTTATCTACCACCTCTTTCTCATCTGACCTCCAGCAGTGGGATTAATGGTGCCCTTCTCCTAAGGAGGGTAGGGACTAAGTGAGACACTGTCTATAAAGTATTGAGCATTAAGACCGGTGCTGCTTGGTTATTAGAGCAAAAAGGTGACAGTTCTTCACATCAGGCTACATGAAAATTTCTAAATAATTCTTTCTGCTGATAGAATGCCTCTTACAGCTTGTGGAAGGCATTCTTTTGTTGCCTGTTGAGCCTCTAGCCCTAATTCAGTTTCAAATGTGTACAATTATTAATTACGCTGTTTTCTGTCTTAAAGAGAGTAAACAGCATAGGTCATTTTCTAAGACTAGACTAAGGAAACTCAAAGTCCATAGCAATACTTGTCCTCAAAAAAGAAAACAAAAAAAACCCTTGCACACACGCACGGGCACACACACACACACACACACACACAAAACAAAACACAACCAGAGTCAGAGAGTCCTTAAAACATTCTAGCAAGGATGCTAATAAAAATTCATAGAGTATCTTCCGATCCCAGCCCAACCCCCCATTCTGGGTGTAGTTCCCGGTTTTCTTAGAGAAAACTGGTTGGGGTAGGAGGGGAAGGGGAGGAGAAGAAGGCCGCTTCGTTTTCATTCAACACTGGAAACTTAAATAGCTCAGGGTGTTTATACAGCTTGCATCTGCTTTGATAAATAGCAGAATCCCACAGTTCAGGGACCCAAAGGGTTCTTTCCCTCTCCCTAGGATTTCGCTTCAGCCTCTGAAAAAGAGAAAAACCTAGCTAGGGACCGTGGTCCTTGTGGTAGGAGAGGAAGTAAAGCTTTAGCTTAAGACTAGAGAGGGAGAAAGAAGGGGGTCGTGTTCTGGCCCTCTGAAACAATCTCCCCAAACCCTACTGCTTTTCCCTTCAAATGCATCCTGCAAACATTGCTCCTCAATATTCATTTGCATTGTCTGTGAACTGCCAATTTGTTTGCAGCTCCAGCTTCTAGCTACGGCAGAGATGTGGAATAAGACAATTGTTTATAGGATTCCTAATGCCTATTTTGCCGGACCAGAGAAGTGAATTTCTAAAAGTCAGGCAAACTGGCAAAGCTCTTGTTCCGTAATTGAGGAGGCTGGTGGCTGGGAGAGCTGAAAGGGGAGAGCTATTTACATACATCTCATTAGATCTACTTCATGAGAAAGAATCCCGGTCTGGCTCAGTGCAAAGAATTGCTGTTGGGTTGCACAGAGGAAATTTCAACCAAAGACAAGAGATTCTTACTCCGTGTGGCTGCTATTGTGACTACGCTGGGCTGTGGGGTTTTGTAGTAACAGAGCCTGACCTTTCAGTCTACAGAAGAAACAGAAATTCAGAGGCAGAAGGAGACTTCACAGGAGGAAGTGCTCATATGGCAAGTACACAGCATAAGCAAAGCCCCAGCCAGTAAAAGTGGTGGTGGGGGGTGAAATGCAAGCACACTTGCTGGCAGGAGCTTTTCAACCCCAGGGCTCCTGCTCACGCTGGTTGGTACACTGAAAATCACGTCCCCCTTCTCCTGCATCTCAATTCCTGTGCAATTAGACAAGATCTTAATAAGACACTTTGACCGACATTTGAAAAAAAGTAGACTATAAAACCCTGATGGTCAGTGCATTTACCTGAGGCAGGGGAAGTCTAGGTCAGGGTACGGCCAGCTGACTTGTTCTGAATATATATAGATAGAGAAAGAAATAGGACCAATGAGTCATCTAAGAGCTGGGGCCAGGGCTCTGAGACCAGGGCTGGTTCCCAGCATTACTCCCTGTGACAGTGTTGCCCGCCTCCTTAAATAACCCTTATAGGACCTTGCTTTTGTTTTTCTCTCATTTTCAGCCAGGAAGCCCAGAATCATGCTCTAATTACTCATAGCTAGTAGCTGTCTCCCTCCCCTACTTTAAAAAAATCTTTGCCCGGGGACATGTTTTTCATTGCTTTTAGAGAAAAGGGGGGAGAGGAAAGGAGAGAGACCTCTGAGGAATACAGGGGACACACAAATAAGTTGCAAGGTAATAAATACTGTGAGGATCCCACGGAATCCGCACTCCCGTTTGTCCTTCCAGCAAACTTGCCCACTCGGCACAATAATGACACAGGAAGTCGTCACTAGCTTCATCTATCATACCCACATCTGTCGGGTGGCATCTTTAGCCCTTGTGTACCCTCCCCAATGAAAGCATCACCAACTTTAATTGCTCTTTGTACTTCACTCTGTCTTTTGCTTATGAATGAAGTGCTAGAGAGCTTTTGTTTGCGTTTGTTTTAAATTAATAAAGTATCCAACAGAAAGAACCAGAAGCTATTCTTCTCAGGTTAGTTACTGGCGGGGAGCTGTTTTGTCAGGAACACTTCTCTTTCTTCACTTTGGCTTGCTTCCAGCCCAGGGAAGAGGCTTGGGTGCTGGAAAGCCCTGGGTTTGAAGCTCAGCTCCTCCACTAACCAGCTACGTGAGCTTGGCCCCACCCTCTGAGCCCATGCGTCTCATCCCAGGAGTCCAATGTATGGGCCATTTGTGGTCATCTCTACTCCTGAAGAAGACTAGACATGTGCCTACTTTTCCCAGCTTTATCTGTCTCCTTACCAGTTGCCTCAATTGTCTCTAGTTCTAGTTCTCTGAAATAACCCATCTAAACAAAAACAAGTTGGGGAAAAATAAACCCAGCTTGTGACCCTCCAACCATGAGGACGTCCAGGGTAGGTTATTTCAAATAAAGTAAAACAAACAAACAAACAAAGAACAGCAGACCGACACTAAAAATTCACTCACACACACATAAATACAGTAGCTTTGCTTTGGTTTGCTGACAAACACCTAAAGGAAATACAGTATGTAGTTCAATTTGATGCAGGAAGAGCAGGAAATTTCATTCAAAATTGTCAAAGATGTACAGACCAAGCCTATTTATTTATTCAGCCTTTCTGATGAATCACCCCTATCCCTGCTGAAATTCTTCCCTAAAGCCTCAGAAGAGTCAATCTCCAGACTCAGACCTGCAGCATCACTAGTTAAACCCTAATCATGTTAGCTTCCTCCCCCTCCAGATGCTTCAGTGCCTTGGCCCTCTGCAGACTACATGAGGTCATTTCTTTCCTTTGTTTATAATCCTTATTAGAAGGCATGAGGAGTATGGAAGCAAGCTGTAATAGCTAAGGGGAAAGAGCCATCACCCTTCTTCCTAACAGTAATAATAACAATAGCTGACCATTGTCTAAATGCCAAGTGCTGTATTCAGCCTTTTATCTGTATTAGTTCAATTATTTCACCACCAACAATCCTATGAGGCTTACCCCCCACCCCCACACCCATTTACAATGAGGAAATTGCCTCTGAGAAATTCAGGCACTTGGCCATGGTGGTAGAGCCATGGAGCCACAGAGGCCTGGTGAAAGACATCAGGCCGTATTTAATGGAAATCAGAGGGCTGACTGAAGAGAAACAATGTCCTTTCTTAGATGAACACTTTGGAAATGGTTTCCTGGAAATGGCTGCTCCAGCCCAAGAGAAGTAATGATTTAATTACTTAAATTCATTTCCCATCAATGATTTCTTTCAGCCTATACTTATTAAGCACCTCTTATTTACAAGGTAGTTTCTTTATAAAATCAAGGAAAAGCCTGATAAGGTCCCAATTATGTCATGTTCTTCACAGAATATCTAAGTCAGAGGAAACCTGAGTGCATCTAGGTAAGCTACTTCTAAAATACAAAGGGCCACCAGTCTAGAAATTTCAGGAACTGTTAAAATGCAAAATTTAGGCCTTGATCCAGACTCACTGAACTAAAAGGAGGGTAGAAGTGAACCTTTATTTTTATATTAGGAACCTGAATTTAATTTTCATGAACTCAACGCCGTATAACTTGTATGCATGCAGATTTAAAAACACCCATTGTGGACCAACCCTTTTATGTTATATATAGGGATGCTAAAAGGTCTAGTAAGGGGGAAGACATGTCACCTAGCATCTCCTGCCTACACAAATCAGAAACATACTTTAACAAATATGACTGAATTATTACAGGATGACTATATGGGCAAGTGCTAATAATAAGCACATAGACATTACGTGCAATGATTGGTACATTTATTTTCCTGAATTGCATTGGTTCAAACCTTTAAAGTTGTCAACTCATAACCTAAGAATGAGATCAAGTATGCAGTTCTGGTCTTCAGAAGGACTGAAAGGGAGAAACTCTGTGGGATTAGATATAAGAAGTATATCCAAAAATTGCAAATTGAAGCCACAGTGTGATACTACTACATACCCACTAGAGTGACAAAAATTTAAGACTGCCAATCCCAAATGTTGGCAGGAATACTTATGCTTTACTAAGAATTATGCAAAATTGAACAGCTATTTTAGTCATATAGTTTGACAATTTTGCTTTTATAAAATTAAACATGAGCCAGCAATTCTACTTTTAAGTATTTATTCATGCACAAGTTTAAGTAGGCATATGAAAAAATGTCTACTTAAAGTTATATATAGATGTTCATAGTAGCTTTATATATAGTTACCAATGTAAACAACCCAAATGTTTATCAACAGGGAAATGATAGTATATTCTATACAATGAAATGCTAATCTGCAATAAAAGAAACAATCCATTGATGCATACAAAAATATGGATGAGTCTTAAAAGCATTATGCTAAGTAAAAGGAGCCCCACACCTAAAACAACATACTATACGATTCCATTTATATGAAATTAGGGAAAAGCAATACTGTGGTGATTAGAAGAAAAACAAACAAGCAAATCAGTGTTTGCTAGGGTGTTGGGAAAAAGAACTGACTGCAAAAGAGCACGAAGGAACTTTGTAGGATAATAATAACACTCTATAAATTATTGTAGGTGTAGTTACATGACTATATATATTTGCTGAAACTCATCCAACTGTGCAGTTAAAATTGGTGAATTTTATTGTATGTAATTATACCCCAATAAAGTTGACCCAAAGTGGGTAAAGATGGAAAGGGAGGATTATGGACTGAATATATGTGCCTCTCCTTAAATTCATACAATGAAGTCCTAAATTTGCATCCTGTCACAGCCCTTCCCTGACAATGTGACAGTATTTGGGAATGGGATCTTTGAGAGACAGTCTGGGTTAGATGAGTCATGAGGGTGGAACCCCCATGATGGGATTAGTGCCCTACAAAGAAAGATACCAGAGAGCTTGCTCTCTTCCTGTGCACACACATATGAGGCCATGTGAGCACACAGTGACATAGTGGCCATCTATAAGCCAAGAGAAGAGGTCTAAGAATGAAACCTACATGCCAACACTTTGATTTTGGACTTCCCAACCTCATGAACTGTGAAATATATATTTCTGTTATTTAAGTCACCCAATATACAATATTTTGTTATGGTATTCTGAGCTGACAAGGAAGGAAAGAAGGAAAGGAGTAGAGGGCAGAGAAGAAAACATGCATGGGAGAGGAGGAAATAAAAACCAGTCCCAGTGATGCTGTGTTCATGAAGACCTCAGGATTTGTGTAAGACCCCAGACTAGCTGTACTAGTTTCCTAGGGCTGCCAAGTTATCAGAAAATTGGTGATGCAGAACAGCATGAATGTATTCTCTCACAGTTTTGGAGGCCAAGAATTCTCAATTAGGATGTTGGGAAGTGTCTCCTTCTAGATGCTCTGCAGAGGGTCTGTTCCATGCCTGCGCCCTACAATCAAGTGGACGCAAGCAAAATACTTGATTTCCCTGGCTTGTAGATGTGTCACTCTAACCTCTGCTTTTGTAATTACAGCACTATTTCTATGCTTTCTCCTATTATCTTTAAACAATGCTCTAGAGATTCTGATTTGCAAAAACCCTTTTTCCAAATGAGCGCGCTTTCATGGTTTCTCATATATATTTATTTTGGGTTGGAGCACAATTTGATCCACTGCATTGGCCAATTATCAAATGGCTTTTTGTTGGTTTGAGAATGCACCTTATGCTTCACTGGAAAAGGTCAAAGCTCATTATGTAGGATTTCGGTGGCACCTCTCCCTTATCACCTCAGTTTAGTTTTGCCAATTGTCACATCTATTAGCTAAACTTAGAATTTTATGACAGGAAAGAGAATAAGAATGAAGGTCTGCTTTCCCAAGACACCATCTGTGTTCCAACTGGAGCAACAACTTTTCACAGTGAATAGAAATCTGCTCTTCCTTGCCCTCTTCAGAAATGTTGGACAAGTCCAAAAATAAGTGGATTCATTTTCATGGTTTTCTTATAAAGGAACCATATATAAGACAGATCTATGTCTCACTATGTACAGGCTGTGCAATCATATTCATGTTACATAAAGAAGCTCAACTTACAATACAAAAATACCTGGATATTATTTCAGATGATTAAAATGAAAGTAATGTATAAGGCACTGGCACTATTCTTGGCATATGATAGCAGTACGAAAAAAGATTGTAGGGGGGGGCAATAGTCCAGTGCATAGGTAGTATCTTTACTTTAGATCATTTTTTTTATCCTGGCCATAAATTAAAGTGTATATTATTAAATATGCATTTCCTAGCAATCATAAAATAGCATTTACAAAGTGGGTGGGGACAGAAAAAAGACTGTGTTTTATACCCTCTGTCACAAGCAGGTAAAGCGCCATCTCTCAGAACATTAGCATTCACTTATTGAATATAACAATGCCTCTACTTAAAAGTATAAATTACTACATACCCAAGGAATATCATTTGAAAAGTAGAGCATGAAAAAAAAAAAACATAATGGTCAAGCAAAGGTCCTAGGAAAGCAAATGAAATAATTGGGGCTTTTAGATTCTGTCTTGAAATACCAGGGTATCTTGCCCTGGCACGTGTGGCTAGGTGGATTGAATGCTTTCCTTTGAACCAAGGGGTCACTGGTTTGATTCCCAGTCAGGGCACACGCCTGGGTTGCAGGCCAGTAGAGGCGCATGTGAGAAGCAACCACACACTGATGTTTCTCTCCCTCTTTCTTTCCCTCCCTTCTCTCTCTAAAAATGGATAAAATATTTTTAAAGAAAGCCATTCTTAAACATATAGATTAGGATAGTTTTACCAACTAAAGTAGTAGATTACATAAAATAAGTGATTTTAAAATGGATAAATTCCTAACAATTGAGCTGGTAAGTGAATTCACATTGACTAATACCACTTGAACACTTAGGCTACTGGAAGTATAATTAGTACTTATTTGGGGTAAAAAACAAAGATTTTGAAATTGAAAGAAAATCTATAGTGTTTTTTATATAAACAAAAATGTCAGGTAACAAATGCCAAAGAAATGGCAAGTTTATACATAGGAAAAGAAAGCCTGTTTTCCATGCTTCCTACCTACTTTCTATACTTCCTACATCTAAAAGATTAATGTTCAGAATATGTTGTTGTATCATCCACAGCTCCCTCCCTTCTATTGCTAGGGTTACAGTAGTGATACTCTGGAGTTACCCATTCTAATTATCACTCAAGTTCTCTAAATGAGGAAAATGTTAAGAAAATAGAAAAGAACTAGAATTTAGAATAATATAAGGTAATCAAGGAATCATGATTATTTGGGCCATGCCTTCATGGTGTCACAGCACCTGGGGTAAAAACTGATGGTAATGATGACCCTATTGCTCAATATAACCATGTAGGCAGGATCATTTGGGATGTGCAGGTGTTCATTTTACCTAACCTATACATGATAAACAGGGTTAACACAGCTAGAACATGCTTTTGGAAGAGGAGAAAAGGTTTCATTTGATGACAATTTCCACTGCGTAAAGACAGAGTTGTGAAATATCAAGGCAAAGAAAAACAATAATTCTTTCCATAAAAAAAAAAAAAAAAAAAAAATGAACATTTAGTGTGTGTCCACCACTTTGCTAGTTATTACATAAGGGAGTGGACTTCCAGAATGAATGACATATGCTTTGGAAAGCTTCAAAGTCCTGTGCGGCAGTGTATGGGAACGAGGGGAGACAGATGCTGTCAATCACTGTTAATTACCATGATTATAGTAGGGGGGTCCCTTACTCTGCCTGAGGAGGTCAGGAAAACTTGGTGTCAACTGGTCCTTGAGGAACATTCCTGATCCACTGTTCACAGTATACCAACCAATCTCTCATTTCTTCAGAGATTACTCCACCCAACCAACTAAATGAGGCTCCAGGAAGTTATTCTGCCCCAGGTTTGTGCCTCCATGACTGCTAGATCACCAGGATGTTAACTATAGGATGATGACCAAGCCAGAATTGTCAAGGATGAAAAACACTATTTATGATATGTTCCTCTACAATTCCCAAGTTCATGTGCATTGACAGGCATTCTTTATGGCTACATGAAAGAAGAATGAATATATTTATACACATCCATATAAACACACACTAAAATTTAATGATATTTCAAAGTGTTAAGGCTTGCTGGGTTTTATGATGAATTTTATTAATCTAGTTCAATAAATCCCTAATAAATGCAGACAATAGAGTATTAAGTCCCCCATAAATGCATACTATACATGTTTTGAGTATATAATATTCTAAAAAAGTAAGGGGGGCATTTGTGGAAAACTTAACTACTTAATTTTCAGAAATGAGGATTAGCTCCATTGCCATATTTGGTAGCATTTTACCTAGATAGAGAGTGGCAATAATTTGCCTTGCTCTGTCTTACCTTGTCAATTCATTCAACTTGTGACATTCAATAAAAGCTAGCTACAGTAAGAGTTGCCATGAGCAGAAATGTATGAAGTCCAGTGAAATGGACTCATTGTCAATTTTTAGAGAAATAGCTGATGTAAAGAAAGTTAATGATATTCTCTGTGATAAATCCAGTGTAGACAGTTTAAAGGGAATATCTGGGGGGAAATGGATTTTGTAAACAGTAATAACATATCTTAGGAAAGTTCGTATCATTGTTTGTAATATAGTCCACAGAATGTCAAACACCAAATAAAATGTAACCATCAAATAGTTACTGTAAAATATGTGGCCTTCATTCAGGAGTCTTTGAATTCTTCCAACAATTCTTCCATGTTTCTGTTTACATGCATTTCAGGGTTTTTTTTTTTTTTCTCTTTATTAATTTATTAAAAGATAATAAGGTATGAAAGTTTTAAAAAGGTTAATACTGCCCTGGCTGGTGGATTGGCACCAGCCTGTGAACCCAAGGGTAGCTGGTTTGACTCCCAGTTAGGGCACATACCCAGGTTGCAAGCCAGGTCTCTAGCCAGGTCTGTAGCTGGAGGCAGGTGAAAGGCAACCATACATTGATGTCTCTCTCCCTTTCCTCCTCCCTTCTCTAAAAATGATGAATAAAATCTTTAAAAAAGAAAGAAATAAAAATAATTAAAAGGTTAACACTAACACTTTAAATAAATGTGATATTGGGGTATTTGATATCAAACATTTCTTTCCATTTTTAGCAAAGATTTAAAAATATCTACAAGCCAAAATATTTTAAATAGTTAAAAGTAATTCCATTTCCTCAACCTGGTAATTGAATACTCCTTTGTCTGAATTGCTCATATTTCTGTCTAGCTGTCTCCCTTCAGGACCTGCTCTGATTTAACACATTGTTGACTGGTCATGAAAAAGTTCATGTTTCCAGGCCCAAACATGGATCGATAAGGAGTTAACTCATGCTTGAACTTGCAGTAGCTTTTATATAAAATCGCTGGTCAACAATATGTGAAGCCAAATGAGGTGAGCATTAGCTGAAACTTGCTGAAGACTGGCAATTTTCTTCATGAGCAAAAATAAATATAGCTATTTCCCCATAATTTGCAGTACACCTTTCCCCAGGTTCTCATGGATTCAAAGGAATGAAGAACCTTGCAGAGTGTGGTGCACTGCACAGCAGTTTGAAGGAAAAACTATTTTCCAAAAATCTCCCTGACAGCTTTGGAATATGAGATCCTAGGACAGAGAAAGAAAGGTGTAATGGATTAAAGCAGAGAGCCCAATGTCCACTTAAAGGCATTTGTGACTCCAATAATGGCCAGTTTGTGATGATCTTAAAACAGTCTCATGCATAATGTTGCATAGCACAAAGCCTAGTGCAAACTGGAATTTCAATAGGTGTGAATTCTCCTCACAGAGTATAAAATACATCCTGTCTGGAAGTAATCATCTTTGAAAGCCCTATCTGTTCACACACAGTACACACCATCGCATAACTGAGACACCTGTTTTGTTTAATGCTGATCGAAGGCCTAGGAACAGATTGGTTCATAGCTTGTAAACCTATACAATTGATTAAAATCTGACTGGCTCCATAGTGACAAAGTCTCACTGAAAGGAACCAAACCTGTGCGGTCAGCACTTTGTAAAGTGTTTTCCAAAAGAAGAAGGAATTTTATTTTCCCATTTCCTGATATCTTGAGGGTTAACTTCAGGTTTCCTCCAGGCAAATCCCCACCCCTAATCAGTCACTGTCAGGAAACATGTCCCAGGGGTGTATAATTTCAGAAAATGAGGGTAAGGGGAAAATTAGCATATTCGTTCTAATCTAGAGAGAAAATTGAAACTCTATTCACCAAGAAAGAATGTAGGTAGAAATAATCACATGTCAGAGCAGTAAGTATTAAATACAGCCCATTGCCCAGGCTGGTGTGGCGCAGTTTGATTCCTGCATCAGGGCACATAATGAAGCCACAAGCCAGGTCTCCAGCCAGGTCTGTAGCTGGAGGCAGGTGAAAGGCAACCATACATTGATGCTTCTCTCCCTTTCTTCCTCCCTCCCTGCCCTTCTCTTTGAAAATAATGAATAAAATCTTTTTTAAATTAAATAAATACAACTTTATGGGTTAATTTTTCAAAAATATTTCTCGTTCAATGTATCAGTCCAAAATTACTGTCAAGTTACAGAGATAAATTGCCTTTATAGTAATGAGATTGGGTGGTCACCACCTTAACCAAGTGATCAAAGGACACCAGCAGCAGCAGGAGGACGCCCTGACATGTGGCATCCTGAAAGGATGCACTCAGGTGTCTACAACATTGCCTGGAAATATTCCTGACAAATACCTTTGACCTTAATTTAATTATGAGAAACCAGACAAATCAGGCTATGGGGAATTTTATAAAATATTGATGTGGGCTTAGAAGCCTTGAAAAACTCAATGTCCTTACAGATGGCTAATAGATATATGAAAAGATGCTCAACATCACTAATCATCAGAGAGATGCAAATTAAAACCACAATGAGATACCACCTCACACCTGTCAGAAGATCAGCATGAATAAATCAATGAACAAGTATTGGTGAGGATGTGGAGAAAAGGGAACCCCTAGTGCACAGCTGGTGGGATTGCAGATTAGTGTGGACACTTGAAAAAGTAATAATCAAATTTCCTCAAAAATTAAAAACGAAACTGTTTTATGACCCAGCAATTCCACTCCGAAGGATTTATCTGAATAAATAAAAATAAACTAATTTGAAAAAAGATATGTACCCTTATGTTCATTGCAATGTTATTTACAATAGCTAAGATATGGAAGCAACCCAAGTGCCCATCAATAGACAAGTGGATTAAACAAGTAGTGGCATATATATAGAATGGTATATGGACTTGGTCATAAAAATGAAGAAAATCTTTTACCACTTGCAACAGCATGAATGGACCTAAAGGGTATAATTCTAACAGAAAAAGTCAGTCAGAGAAAGACAAATACCATGATTTCACTTGTATATGGAATCTAAATAACAAAAACAAAATTTTGCCAGAGGTAAGTGGGGTTGAGGAAGTGGGTGGAAAGGTGAAGGTTGAAGAGGTGGATGAAAAAGGTAAAGGGATTAAGACATAAAAATTGGTAGGCATAAAATGGTCACAGGGATATAAAGTACGATATAGGGAATATAGTCAATAATGTTGTAATGACTATGTATGGTGCTTGGTGGGTACTGGAAATATCAGGGGGAACACTTTGTAAAATATAGCTTGTCTAACCACTGTACAGTACACATAAAAGTAATACGAAATAATATTGAATGTAAACTATAATTAAAACATAGGATTTTACCCTAGCTGGTGTGGCTCAGTGGATTGAGAACCAGCCCATGCACGAACCTAAGGCTTGCCAGTTTGATTTCCCAGTCAGGACACATGCCTGGATTGCAGGCCAGGTCCCCAGTTTTGGGGGGTAGGGGTGAAAGGCAACAACACATTGATGTTTCTCTCCCTCTCTTTCTCCCTCCCTTCCCCTCTCTCTAAAAATAAATAAAATCTTTTAAAAATAAAAAATAGGATTTATAAAAAGACAAAATTTAATGAAAGAAAAACTCAGTGTCTTAAAAACAATATATGTACCTCACACCTATCAGAATGGCAATCATCAACAAATCAACAAACAAGTGCTGGTGAGGATGTGAGGAAAAGGGAACCCTGCACTGTTGGTGGGAATACAAACTGGTGCAGCCACTATGGAAAACAGTATGGAGTTTCCTTAAAAAACTAAAAATGGAACTGCCTTTTGATCCAGCAATTCCACTACTAGGACTATACCCAAAGAACCCTGAAACACCCATTCATAAGAACCTATGTACCCCTATGTTCATAGCAGCACTATTTACAATAGCCAAGTGCTGGAAATAGTCTAAGTGCCCATCAGTGGGTGGATGGATCAAAAAGCTTTGGTACATTTACACAATGGAGTACTACACAGCAGAAAGAAAGAAGGAACTCCTATCCTTTGCAACACCATGGATAGAGCTAGAAAGTATGATGCTTAGTGAAATAAGCCAGTTAGTGAAAGGCAAATACCATATGATCTCACCCATTACAGAACACTAAAAAACAAAACAAACACATAAAAAAACAACCAGACATATGAATATAATGAATAGACCTTCAGTGGGCAGAAGGGAGGGGGTGGAAGGATGAGGGAGGAGTAGGCAAAGAAAGGGAGGAGTTCAGTCAAAGAACTAGCATGGAAGAACCATAGACATGGACAACAAGTAGGATTGACTTAGGGTCGGGGGAGTGGATGGGTGGGGAAAGGGAGAGAAGGGAGGGGAAATGGGATGGATGCAATACAACAACAATAAAATTAAATAAAAAAAAAAAAGCATCTACATTAAGTGAAAAAAAACACACAACTGAATTTCCATACTAGTAATTGTGTGTATATACAGCAATTGTATATACTAGCAATGAACAATTAGAAAATTATATTGAAAAATACTATTTACTGTACTATCAAAAATGTGAAAAACCTAAGGATAAATCTAATGAAAGTTGTGTAAGACCTGCACATTGAAAATGACAAAACAGGGGAAAGGGTGGGTGGGGAGGGGGACAGAGGGGAGCCAAAAAGGGATGGATATAATACAACAACAATAAAATTTAAAAAAAAAAAAGAAAATGACAAAACATAAAGAAATTTAAATAAATAAGAGATACAAAGTATATATATGTGCGTATATATATATATGAATGACATATCTTTATTGAAAACTACAAATTACTGCTGAAAGAAATGAAAGTAGACCTAGATAAGTGGATAAATATACATCTTTGATGGGGTAGAATGCTCAATATTGTTAAGATGTCAATTCCCTCCAAATTTTTCTATAAATTCAACCTATTGCCAATCAAAATCCCAAAAAGCTTCTTACAGAAATTGAAAAATGGATTCTAAAATTCACATGGAAATGCAAGGAACCTAGAACAGCTAAAACAACTCTGAAAAAGAACAAAGTTGGAGAGGTAACACCATCTGATTTTTAAAATTATCATAAAACTATAGCATGATATTGGTGTAAAGAAAGACAAATAGTTTAGTGGAACTGTAAAAAGAGCCCATGAATAAACCATGCATGTACAAACAACTGATTTTTTAATAAAAAGTACAAAGGTAATGCAGTGGATAAAGTATACTTTTTAAACAAATTGTTTAAAAAGAATAATATTTATATTCAAAAAATGAACCTAGACCAATACCTAGTACCATATACAAAAATCAATGCAAAGTAGGTTATATATTTAAACATAAAACCTAAAACGATAAAACCAGAATAGATCAAAGAAAATTTCTGTGGCCTTGAATTAGGCAAAGACTTCTTAGATATCACAATAAATGTACCATCTATAAGGAACAAATTGAAAAACTGGACTTCACCAAAATTAAAAACTTCTGCTCTTCAAAAGAACAGAATTAAGAGAATGAAAAAAAAAATCCTTGCAAAGGACATATCCAATAAAGGTTCATGTTTAGAATCCCAAACTCTCAAGGGAAAACCCAAGAAGAAACAAAAGGTCAAGAGATATGAACAGACATGTCACAAAGGAAGCATATGCATGGTAAAGAACCCAGTGGAATCTGCTGAATCTCTTGACTTATTAAGAAATTGCAAACTAAAACACCAACAAGATATTACTGCACACATTTTAGAATGGCTAATGTGAAAAAAGACTGATCTTATGAAGTGCTGAAGAGGATTTGGAGGAACTGGAACTCTCATGTGCTGTTGATAAGAATGGAAAATGATATTCCCACTTTGGACAGTACATTTGCAGTTTCCTAAACTCTAATCATGTACCTACTACATTTATTTAGTCCAGTCATTTCTATTCTATATATTTAACCAAAATAAAATGAAAACTATGTCCATAGAAAATTTTGTATATGACAATAGTCCAAACTGGAAACAACCCCAGTGTTCATTGACACTGGAATGGTTAAATATGTTAAATTATAATGAAACACTAATCAGCAATAAAAAAGAATGGAGCCCTGGCTGGTGGCAGTGGATAAGGTGCCAGCCTGTGAACCCAAAGGTCACAGGTTCTATCCCCAGCCAGGGCAACGTAACTAGGTTGCAAGCCGGTCTCCAGTCAGGTCTGTGACTGGAGGCAGGTGAAAAGTATCCATACATGGATGTTTCTCTCCCTCTCTGCCTCCCTCTCTTCCCCTCTTTCTAAAAATAATAAAATAAAATATTAAAAAAAAAAAGAATGGATTCTTGATACATTCCACAACATGGGTGAATCTCAAAATAATTATGCTAAAAAAAGATTGCATATTATATGATCCTATTTACATAAAACTTAAAATGCAAATTAATTTAGTGATAAGAAGCAGATCAGTGGTTGCTTTGGGATGAGGGTGGGGAAGAGTAAAGAAAGATTTTGAAAGGGCACCAGGGGACTTTTGAAGGTGATGCATTGGTTCCCTATGGCAATTGTAATAACGATTTCACTGGTATATACATGTCTCAAAACATTAAATTTTATTTTTAATTAAAAATATGCACTTATGCCCTGGCTGGTGGCTCAGTGGATAGGTGCCAGCCTGCGAACCTAAAGGTTGCTGGTTTGATGCCCAGCCAGGGCACATAACCAGGTTGCAAGCAAAGTCTCCAGCCAGGTCTGTAGCTGGGGGCAGGTGAAAGACAACCATACATTGCTGTCTCTGTCCCTCTCTGCCTCTCTCCCTTCCCCTCTCTCTAAAAATAATGAATCAAATCTTTTTTTTAATGTGCACTTATTGTTTATATCAATAAAGCTATTTATTTATTAAAGTCAGGGAGACTGTTGTAGTGTATAAGAATCTAAAGAAACATAAAAATGCAATTCATAAACTTGGTTGAGTTTTGAATTGGAGAAAAATCATATGAGGCTTGG
Organism: Noctilio leporinus; assembly: GCA_004026585.1. Classification (NCBI taxonomy): domain Eukaryota; kingdom Metazoa; phylum Chordata; class Mammalia; order Chiroptera; family Noctilionidae; genus Noctilio; species Noctilio leporinus. The sequence goes on along the minus strand of PVIW01004416.1, from coordinate 45,728 downwards.
GAAAAATAAGTAAATGACTTTGTATTATATATTAGATTATATGAAATTATTATAAATTTTAGGTATCATAAAAGTATTGTGGTTATGTAGTATAACATTCATTTACTTAGATAACAGACAGACAGAAAAGAATAAAAAACAGGGAGGGGCAAAAGTAGATTTACAGTTGTATAAAAAATAATACAATAAATAAATAATAATACAAGAATAAAGTCTGTATTTCATGTACCCACAATTGTAGTCCTACCTTTGCCACACCTTGTACAATATATATGACTTTTTAAATCATTTAACAAAAAGAGAGGAGAAAGCAAATTAACTAATATGCTTTAACGAATATGCTTAAAATAACTAATAAAATTGTTAAATATATATATATTATAGTAAATTATAATGAATAAACTATTTTAAAATATATATATTTTATAATGAACAAAATCTCTAAAATATATAAATTCTTTTCTTTTATTCATTATTTTTAGAGAGAAGGGCTGGGAGGGAGGAAGAAAGGGAGAGAGAAGCATCAATGCATGGTTGCCTTTCACTGGCTTCCAGCTATGGACCTGGCTGGAGACCTAGCTTGCAACCTGGTTCTGTGCCCTGCCTAGGAATCAAACCAGCGACCTTTGGATTCGCAGGCCAGTGCACCTGTTCACTGAGCCACCAGCAAAGGCTAAAAAATAATTTTAAAAAGATGAGGATAGTGTAAGGAGCCTCTGGGACATCTTCAAGTATTCCAACATTCACATCATAGGGGTACCAGAAGAAGAAGCGAAAGAACAGGAAACTGGACATCTATTTGAAAAAAAATAATAAAAATAAACATCCTTAATTTGATGACAGAAATAGATGTGCAAGCCCAGGTAGCACAAAGAGCCCCAAACAAGAAGAATGCACAGAGAAACATCATAATTAAATATCATAATTAAAATGCCAAAAGTTAAAGATAAAGAGAGAATCTTAAAAGCAGCAAGAGAAAACAGTTACATACAGGGGAATTCTCATAAAACTGTCAGATGACTGGCAAGAAATATTCAAAGTCAGGAAAAGCGGGGACCTACATCCAAGATGACTATCCAGCAAAGCTATCATTTAGAATGGAAGGGCAATAGAGAGCTTCCCAGATAAGAAAAAGCTAAAGGAGTCCATCATCACCAAACCAGTATTATATAAAATGTTAAAAGGACTTCCTTAAGAAAAAAAAGATGAAAACTGAACAATAAAATGGCAATAAATACATATCAATAGTTGAATCTAAGAAACAAACTAAGCAAACAAGAACAGAGACAGAATCATGGATACAGACAGCATTTTGATGGTTGTCAGATGGGAGGGGGATGTGGGGAATGGGGAAGATGAAAGGGAATTGAGAAGTACAAATAAGTAGTTACAAAAGAGCCACAGGGATGTAAAATGAGCGGCCAAAGAACTTAGACCTATGGCCCATGGACATGAACAAATGCGTGGGAATTGCCTGAGGGAGTGGAAGGTGGAAAAGGGGGCAACTATAACAGCATAATCATTAAAATATAATTAAGAAAATACATTATACTAAGAAATTTTCTAACACTGAACATAAGTTGTATTGAGAATGTTTTTTATTTTGATTGGAACTGAGATGCCCATAAAAATTCTACATGATAGGCCAACTCTCAAATTGGCCTTCCAGGGAGCAAGGTGCGAGGTTTTGGGGCTACCCTTGGTATCACCACCAGCAGGTAGGAGGGGGAGAAAACGGACTGGGCCACATGGAAGCTTGGCCCTTTCAGGGACATGGCAGATATCCTTGAGGAGGCCTCAAGCCACCCTTCATGGCTGTCCCCTCCTGGGGTGAAGGGATGAGCCTTCACACCCCAGTATCTCCTAGTGATTCTTTGGGGACTGTCCTGGGGATGTGGGTGGAGCCTTAGCACTGCGATGTGTCTCCATCTCCACAGCCCACACAGCTCCCAAAGAGGACCCGCAGCTGAGAGCTGTGGCTGCTGACATGCCCAGCACCAGGGGAAGGAGCTCCCTCAGGTCTGAAGGGGAATGCCCCCGAGTGGTACAGCATAACAACCAGAAGCCCCTGCTTCTCATGGCTTTTTATTAATTCATTTTTAAATTTAAGTAAAGTTGGTACACGTGCTATAGGGTTACATTAGTTTCAGGTGTACCATACAGTGATTTGACATTTTTATAGCTTACAGTGTGATCACCCTACTAATTCTAGTAATCATCTGTTAACTGTGTAAACTTACCACAATGTTATTTGACTATATTTCCCTTCCCCCTTTTTCACCTATTGCCCTCCTCTTATGCCAAGTGAAAAAAAGTCAGGCAGGGAAACCTTATGGTTTCTCTTGTTATATGGAATCTAAAAACAAAACAAACAAAAGCAAACTCAGAAACACAGACCCAAGAGATGGATGGTTTGTGGTTCTTTTATGCATTGTTAATACTTCCTGTATAAGTCATCCATGACTAATTGTTTATAATGCTTATAAAATAATGGCATATCCTCATTCATCACTTTTATACATTGTGAACATAGCAATTATTTCAAAATTCTAATTTTCTTTAAATTATTTGTTAACTTTCCCTAATTCATAGTATGGTATGAAGACTGTTGGTTTTATGAAAAAAAAAAAATGTTTGCTTGAGAAAGTAGACATATATTTCTGTTGTTCAAATGTAGAAATAGCAGTACATCGTCATAAATGCACTTACAATGACCTTGTCCATATTCCACAATCATTAAGTGGCAGAACAGAAACTAGAATTCAGGTTTCCCACATCTGAACCCAATAACTTCATCCCTAGACCATTAATATATCTGTTCTGTTAGCCCTAAGTCTTTACACAGTGACCATTACTTTTCTGACCATGAGATCAAGGAAACATGTTCTAAAACATCACCATGTAGTATGGTGTGACCCCCATACTACAGTTTCATAATAGAAGGAAAAATTGGGATAGTTCATTATTAAGCACCTCATAATCAGCCAGCCAGTTCCTTAAGTTACAGCCATATTTCTCAACCCAAGCATTTTCCTGTCCCCTAGTCAACTGATTCTGCCAACTCCTTGAGATGGGTAGAGGCATAGCCATCTGAGGCCACTCCCAAGGCAACTCTCTGTGTGGTTATTGAGGAATACACCCCTTTTGGCCTAATAGCCTTGGCTCACTTTCCCAGAGTGGCAGCTCTTGGTCCTCATCTTTTGATATGGACAGTCCATTTCAGATCCATTCCATGTCTATAAAGGGAGCACAGGGCTCCCACTGCAGGGCTGGGTCTCTGTTCTGTATCTCCCTTCAAGCATTATTACACACAAAAAGTCTCTGCTTGAAGAGGAATTGTCAAATATCCTTAATATACTCCATCTTATACATAAACTAAGCTACTAAAAACGGGAACAGAGGCAGGAGTCCTGCACTGCTACTACTACTACTACTACTACTACTACTACTACTACTACTACTCACACACACACACACAAAACAACAAAGATATTAAGGCATTTCATGCTCTCTTGAAAATGAAAGAATTTCAGTTTACCTTCCTGACATTGCTGCATTTCCCTCTTCCTTTATGCCTAGTTTTCTTGGTCTACTCTTGACCTTCTCATTTCAGTCATTATGTCATAAACACATGTCAGAATCATCAGACACTGCAACCTGTCCATGTTTCAGCTAATATTTGCATTCTCTTTGCATATTGCTTATTTTTCACCCCTTTTTCCCTGCCTGCTCCAGCGCAACATCCAGTTTAGCATCTGGGGCATTGGCCTGGGTGCAGGTGTGGGCACAGTTGGAATGATAACAGCACTGCATCCTCTTGACAAGAAGCTGCATTTGGCAAGGAAATTGGACCCAGTTTGAATCACAGACACAGGATGTTTGCTCCTTATTCTTAGTAGGGAATATGGACTTAAATATAAAAACACACAAACATTCAATTCATTGTAAAAAAAATGAGAATTTTTTATTATTTCCCTTTAGAAATACTTAGAGATGTTTGTTTGCTTTTTAAACCATTGGCAGTTAAAGCCTTGGAGAATGAAAAGTTAAGTAGTTCTATGAGCTCATCTTTTATTAAGTAGACTTTTTAGTTGCATGTGTGTATCAGTGTAGAATGAGCAAATAATCCCAACTTGCATTTTAGCTTCTGTCCCCAATTACTGTGACCCTGCACAACTCATGTGACCTTTATGGAAATTAAGAATTTCAAGTTAACAGATTCTAAGTGTATTCAATCTAAAAATCCAAATCTACCCCAAACACATTTACATCTCAAAGACAAACTCAACTTTATACATTACAATGTTTATTTGTTCACCTTACTTTAGAATTATTTTTCAAAACTGTTATGTGTTATTCGAAAAATATTTTTGAAGTTCTCCTTTGTGATAGGAGTATCCCTGTCATCAAACAGCTTGAATTTTAGTAGGAGGTTGAGCATTGAGGTCAATCTGATGGTAACATGTACTATGAGAGCATCATGGAAGGAGGAAATTCAAGGTGGTGCATTGTACAGTCATGTGAATTCTATCAGAGGAAATACATGGAGGTTGAACCTGAAAGATGAGTTAGGTCTTAGCTGGGCGAAGCTCTCAGGAAAAAAAAAAAAGGAAAAGCATTCTGGGCAAAGAGAATGGTGTGCGCTAAGGCTCTTTGCTGGATGTGGGTTGAGAACACTCAGGAATGCCAATATGCATGTATCGTATTCAAGAAAGACTAGGAAGCTGGAAATGCAGCCACGCCAGACACTCTAGCGCAATGGGAAGCCTTTGAAGGATGTTTTACAGGAGACCATGTGATCTTATCTGAAATGTTATGAAGATCATTCTGGCAGTCCTGTGTAGAACTGCTCAGAGGGAGGCAAAAAGGGATGAAAAAAAGCATTTAGGTTGCTATTATAGTAGTCCAGGAACAACGTGAAAGTGAATAATAATAATAGCTAAAATTAAAAATTTACAAATGGTTTCTACTATTCTCTGTTCTTCTGTGTATTAGCTGGTTAAATGTATTATAGACCAGGGCATGGGCAGTGAGAAGAGAAGGGAACATAGTCCAGTAATATTTCACAAATAATTTTAGCTAACTGGGTAATACATTGGATATAAAGGGTAAGTAACATTGGAGAGAACTACAAGTATTAAAGAATAACCCTTAACATTCCATTTTATGCAACCAGCTAGACAGAGGTAATAATGCCTGGGAAATAGAAAATTAGTGGAGAGGTGGGTTTTGGAGGGAAAGCTCCATTTTAAATGTCATGTGAGATGCTCATTTGTTTCAGCAGCCCTATGAGGGCTGGCAAATATGATGGTCCCTGTGTTAAAGAAAAGTAGCATCTGCTTGCATGGAAATGAGAATAACCTCCTCAGAACCTTCTTCTGTGGGTTCTCTGGTATGTGGGCCTGAAATCGCTAGAGACATTGCCAAGGACACCAGAGATAAGACCTTTTGTGTTTTATCTTTGTTCCCATTAAAAAAATGTCATGTTCTATAAGCCAAAGCTGAACAGAGAATGTACCTTTAAATTATGTTTTAAAACTCATTCATCCACTTTTTTTTTAATCCACTTTTCTTATAAGCATATCAAAGTTTGATGCAGTTTCATTTCAAGAATCAGAGGAAAAAACAGGCTTTTACCTAAGTTTTTCTTAAATTACAAGGGCTGTATATATAAACCAAACATTTTCTGGACGTGGAAAGAGAGCAGTTTACTCATATGCCCATTACTGAATCATTTATGGATCTCATTTGTACTTTTTTAAGAAAGTGGATTTTTTTAAAAGAAGAGTAGGTTAAGAATTACAAATAGGAATAAATACAGGGTAGAGGTTTTAAGAGACAAAAGGTTAGCAATAAGTATAAATGATGGTGAAGAATTGGCTGTGCATCTACATCAGGGCTTCTTGGTTTAGTGGGGGCAGTGAGGGCTGAAGCTGGTATAAACTTCTGGGTTTAGCATTCTAGCAGGAGGCGCAGGATCCAGCTATGCTAATATCAATTATTTACTTGGAAAGATTTTTAGCCAGTTCACCCTTGCCTGGGAGGGGTGGAAGCTTTTTTAAAGAGAGCTCAAACCGACTCTGGCTTTTCTATAATGCTGATGTGATCTAGGGTAATACCCTGGGGTTTGCATAAAAGGAGGAAGAAAGACTGGCACGATCCCTTGGTTCCTCTTTTATCCTGACTCCTTCCCATCCGGTCCTTCCACTTGTCACTTCCACTTCCTAATATCTCTCATCTGCCCCCTGCTGCCCTCTTCAGGGCCATTACTCTAATCTGAGCCATCACACTTTCTAAAGAAGGTGAACTTTTTTTAAGTGGTATTTATTGATGAATCTGAAAAACTCCTGGAGGGATGAGAATTGCAAAACAAAATGCACACAGGGTCTCAGTTAAGTCAAAGTCAGCAGTTTTTTGTGAAGGAAAAAAAAAAAAATCTGAACACCTTGAACATGTTGCTGAGTTGTCATGGCAACCATTAAATTTAAAAAAAAAATTTTTTTTTTTCCTATTGTGGAGACAATAGGTGTTAACCTGGGCTCAAGGTTTTTAAAAGAAAAACTCCCTTTTCTTTAAAAGAGGCAGGGTTATTGATTTCTATTGTTGCTTCAGGCTCTCTAAAGAACTTATTGATAGTTTAGCTTTCTGTTTACTGAGCACATGAAAGAGGGATTAAGAAACGCAGGGGGCAACCCCCAGGTCAGAAAGTATTCCTACAGGGAATGTAAAATCATGGGACTATCACTCTTTCTCCTCCCTGTCAGATACCCTTCTGATTTTGTGCTCTGGGATAATAGCAGAGATGGAGCCAGACTGCACATGGAACTTCTGTGTGCCGAAATTGTCCTTCCTTAAAAGTATCAATTAAGTCCCTTGTATTTGCCACCCAAAGCGCTGGCTTTGGGGATACAACAGTGAGCTAAACAGTAATGCTTTCTGGTGGGGGAAATAGACACAAACCATGTTTAAATATAAATCATAATGGTTACTAGGGTGCTCATAACAGGGTTGAATTAGCTAGTCTTCATTAGAAAGGTAGACGGGGTGTGGGGACATTCCAGGAAAAGGGAAAATCATATGCAAAGGACCTGTGTAAAAAGAGAACATAGCGTATTCAAAGGACATGAAAGAGGCCAGTGTGCTGATTTCCACAAAATTCTGGTCTGTACCAGAATGGGATCATTTATCTTTGTATTTTGTCTCCTTTGTTTATTACCTCTGAATGACAAAACTGGGCTACAGGAAATGTCCCAGTCACTGGGCTGGAGAAAAAAAGGAAGCTGATGAAATGGCCAGAGGAAAAAGTACCAAGACATTGGAAGGATGTGATTGTTCAGTGCCAAAGAACATGGCTACATTGTCAGGTGCTGCACAGACGTGACTGCTGCCAGCATAGCATTTTGACCAGAGCTTAAGGTTTGAAGAAGTATGGCCCACTTACAAGCCATTTCTTCCTTGCCAAGTGCTCTGTGAGGTAGATGCCATTACTCACCTCATTTTGTAGGCATTGATATCCAGGTTTAGAAAGAATAAGTGAGGTGCACCAGATCCCACAGTTGTTAGCAAGCAGCAGGGCCTATGTCCAAACTAAGAACTCCTGACCATAATTCTAGTTCATGTGTCAAACATTCTACTGCTCCTGGCTGCACAATTTATGTTTCCAAGATTGTATTCATTCATCTGTTCAGCTGCTATGAACTGAGCACTTCCTGTGTTCCAGGAGCTGTGTCTAGACTGTCCCCAGGGAGAGAGCCTAGTGAAGGGATATCTGTTAAATAATCACAAATTGTGATTAATGTAATGAAGGCAAATAATTTATTCTTTAAGCAAGCAAGGGAATAAGAGCATAATATACTAATACACTTGAGGGTCAGGGAAGCCGACCCTAAGAAGGCAGAGATGCAAAAGACAGATAGGACACAGGTAAAGATGAGGGGGAATAGCATCTAAGGCAGAGGGAACAGATAGATGTTCAAAAGCCTTGAGGATGTGCATATGAAAGATGTAGAGAAGGTGAGGGAAGGCAGAAGGGGACCCTGCAGAATTCTTTGGCCATGTTAAACATTTTATCTTCATTCAAAGTGTGGTAGGAAGTTGAACTACTGCGGAGGGATAGCGGAACTCCAATATTATTGTCCTCGGCATTGAGTTTTAGAGAAATAGACCCAGAAAATACCTATCAGATCTAGTGAAGAGTTTAAAGGGAAGATTCAGAGGAGAAAATTGAAGCCAGATTGCAGGTCCTTGAAAGTGAGTGGGTGAAAGGTGGTACTTTTTTTTTTTTTTTAAGATTTTATTTATTATTTGTAGAAAGAGAGGAAGGGGGAGAGGTGGAGAGGGAGAGAAACATCAATGTATGGTTGCCTTTCACCTGCCTCCAGCTATGGACCAGGTTGGAGGCCTGGCTTGCAACCTGGTTATGTGCCCTGACTGGGAATTGAACCAGTGACCTTCGGGTTTGCAGGCTGGTTCTATCCATTGAGCCACCAGCTAGGGCTTAGAAGGTGGTACTTTTAAGACTCCTGACTCAAGACCATGAAAACAAAGATAAAAGAAAAACAGGTCTTGTGATGGAAGCAAAACCATATCCCCAAGGTTAGGGGAGCTGCCCCCATGCACACACATGAAGGCACAGTGGTAGTAGAAAAGCTAGGAAGCAGAGATGATACAGGGAAAGGTATGAGCTCATGAAAGGGAAAAGGAAGAGCCTGAAGAACAGGAAGGAAGCTACCACTGCTCTGTGGCAAGATGAGAAAGATACAGACCAAGAGGAACAGAGAGTGGTCAGAAAAAATAATAGCCCAGTTAATCAGTGAAAAAGAAAGCTGGATGATTATGATGATTAAATCCTGTCAAAGTTTGCCAGAAAGCCATTGCCAATACCTCTGAAAGCTGAAATAAAAGCACTTTCTTTTTGTAAGAGTGTGACATTGCCCTCCTATCAATGACATTGTTGGGTCCAGTTTCAATAAATCCAAGTTCAAATTCAAACACAATGAATATGTCCAAGAAATGCACAGACTGTTTCTTTAAGCTATTAATTTGACATCAATATTTTCATTTGCTTATTGTCTCCTTATATTTATTAAAACTACAAAGATAACTTTAAAAGCTGGCAAACTTAGAAAGCTTTGCTCTTTTACAAATGCAGTATTTCAAATTACAACTTTAGAAACAGAGTAAGTTCAGACTTATTAAATCCATTGGTTTACTTGCAAAATAATAGAGCATCATTGCACATGACCTCGTATATTCCTCAGTGAGGGGAACAAGCCAGCCTTTTCACATTACAAGACAGAATCTGACATTGCCTCCTATGAAAATGCTGTTTGGTTCAATATTGATGAATATGCTCAAGGATTTAAAGAGAACCAATGGCATCTGGCAGAAGTCTGTCTCTCCAGGCTGACTGCAGGGGTGGGAGTGGGAATGCTTTGCTTTTGTATGTTAAATCACAGAAGTCAGAGACCTGCCATTTGTGAGGCTCTCAAACTAGCCGGAATGGTAAATAGCCATTTAGGCAACACAATAGAGTAACACTTTTACTTTACAGTTGGACGAGGAAAACCTTGAAATCAAAATTGAGGGGTCCGAGGGCTGGCTGAGGAAAGAAATTCTGAGTATGGGTGTGTGTGGGCTAAGCTTATATGTGCCCAAAAAGAGCTATCTGTCAGAATAGACGGCAGCTCATTAGGGAGTAGAACACTCAACTTCCCAAAGATGCGATCAATTGGAATAATAGCATTTCTGATTATGTGTGGGAATAGACACATCAGCCTTCTTCTGGTCAAGAAGGCAAAGAACTGAGATGTAGATGATCTCAAACATGTCTTAAACACTTACCTCATGTTCCAGGAACTAATTTGCATTCACCTGGAGCACTTGTCTTAGTTCCAGCCAAATAAATAATGTAATTGTCTGTAGACTTAATATCATGTCTGCCTGGATATACTAAATGAGAAAAACAAAACACAGTAGAACTAGGTCTTGTCCAATAATTACCTAGTTTCCTTTATTATCTATCATTTTATGCCAGACATCTGTTTGCAGAGTGTGTCCCATCATATTTGATGTATGTACGTCTTTATGTATATCATCTGTTTATTTATATATCACTTACAAAAATAGTAGGTCTAAAAAGAAGGGCATGAAAATTATTTGCAGACCATCTACTCTGATAAAGACACTCACATTTCCTGAGAACACACCATATACCAGGCACTATACTAACTACTTTTCACACATGATCTCCTTTAATTTTCAAAACAGAAGATCTCCAGTATAGTGGTAGAATGAGGTAGGGTTTTATATCAAACATGCTAGTAATAAATTGCTCGAGTTTGAATTTCTACTCTATTACTTGAAGTCACTTCCCACAGTCACCCACCATCCAGCCAAGATCAAGGTTTGAAATCAGTTCTAAAAACAAAGATCTTGTTTTTTTCATTACATCGTCCTCAAAGATTCAAGTCTCTCTTTCCTGAAAAATAAAAAACCATTTCCCCCATCATTGTGCTGAATCTTTTAATCATCATGTTATTTCATGACTAAGCAAAAGCCTTCAGTATGTTGACCCTCTGAATGACTGAAAGTCCCAATTACAAAATTCTATCATATTTCCAGCCATGTACCATTATTATTTCTTATATATGGCTACTCTAATTAGGAAGCAAGAGGTATACGTGGTAAGAATAAAAAACATTGGTCTTAACTACCAGGAACTTTCAATATAGCCATGTGAATGTTCCAAACATTTGTCAAATAATAATGTAGCCTTCCTCTTCACTGTGACTGCATTTTTTATTTTTATTTCACAGATGTCATCCTACCTAAAGATTGCATAAAGCCTTCCTGTTCCAATTTACAACTGTCACTTGGGAACACATAAAATTGGTCATTTCTCATAAAATAGCCAATGACAGATAAAATAATAGTTTGAGTAGGCTGTCAAACAAAATAGATGCAAACTTAATGAGATGTTGCTCCCTAAAACTGGCTGATATTCAATGGAACCTATAAGTAAGCTCATCCTTTTAAAATGTATTAAGATTGTATCAAAAATAACAGCATAAAAATTATTTTATGTTATAGCCAATAAATAAATCAATGATACTAACACTCCAGACTGAGTGATTGCTACATGTTTGGTACGTTTGTATTTCTTTTACAATGGTGAGTCCATTTGATCCTAACAATGGCCTTATAGGTACTGCTCTCTCCACTCTAGAAATGAGGATACAGAGGCACACTAGTAAGAGCCGACAACAACATCAACAAAAGACTAAGAGTTTTTCTTACAAGAATGTTGAATGCCAAGGATATTTCTCATACCTAATGCTTGCTTCAAGTGTAGAACCTTTTGCTCAACCAGAATTTAACAAGCACATACTATATGGCAGACATCACATTTACTCACCAGCTCTGCTATAATGTGATATGTGTACTTTAAAAGATCACATATCATTCAATAAACACAGGAATTATGGGAAATATTGGGTTAAGGACACACACTCAAAAACATAAGTGATTATTTTTTTAAAAAGAAAAGACTAAGCCCTGGCTGGTGTAGCTCAGTGGATTGGCACCGGCCTGTGAACCCAAAGGTCGCTGGTTCCATTCCCCAGCTAGGGCACATAACCAGGTCTCCAGCCAAGTCTCCAGCCAGGTCCTTATCTGGAGGCAGGTGAAAGGCAACCTTACACTGATGTTTCTCTCCCTTTCTTCCTCCCTCCCTGTCCTTCTCTAAAAATAATGAATAATTTTTTGCAATAAATTAAATAAATAAATAAAGGACTCTAATAAAAATGGAGGGATGGTTTTATACATGATAAATGGCTAAGTGCATACATATCATCATAAGTGTGGCACTTTACCTTAAAAAAAAAAAAAAAAACCCTGAAGTTTGCTCCTGGGAGCAGGTGCCAGAGTATTACTGCATGTGTTTCATTGTGAGACTGTGGAAGGGGAAGCTGGCAGATGTTTGAGGCATGAGCGTGCGTGTGCACGCCATATATTCCCACACAGCTGGGTGCAGTTGACTGTTCAACCAGTGTTTCCTGTGGAAGAAATCACATTTTTGCAAACATGAACTCTGTGTTGTCCTCAAATTGTTTCCTAATGTATCAATCTTATTGGGATAAATTTGCATTTTCAAAGCAAGTTATATCTACTATCTTCATAGTGGCATGCCCGAAGCCTGGGCTGATGCAGTCACTGGGAAGTATCTCAGTAAAAATGGTGGATGGAGCCCTGGTTGATGGCACAGTGGACTAAGCACTGGCCTGTGAACCAAAGTGTCGCTGGTTTAATTCCCAGTCAGGGCACTAACCCAGGTTGCAAGCCAGATCTCCAGCCAGGTCCCTAGCTGGAGGAAGGTGTAAAGCACCTGTACATTGATGTCTCTCTTCCTCTCTGTCTCTCTCTCGTCCCCTCTCTCTAAAAATAATGAATAAAATCTTTTTTAAAAATAGTGGATGAATAAGTGAATAGGCACACAGAAAGTATAGTGTCCCACATGGCCTACCTGAGACTACAACTAAAATCAATCAATTTTTACACAGTTAAAGGTGGTATTCGTTAGTGTAAATATATTGCTCGTTCATTTTTATAGTACACACTTTTTAATATTTTTATTATTGTTATGTTATGACAGTTGTTCCAATTTTTTTCCCTTTGCACTCCTCCACCCATCCCATCCTCTGCTCCCATAGTCAATCCCCATACCATTGTCCATGTCCATGGGTCATGCTTATATATTATTTGATCTTTTCCCCTTCTTTCCACCATAGTCTCCCACCCTCCTCCCCTCTGGCTGCTATCAGTCTGTTTCATGCTTTTATGCCTCCTGTTCTATTTTGCTCATTGGTTTATTTTATTCATAAGATTCCTCTTATAAATGAGATCATATGGTATTTTTGTCTTTTACCAACTGGCTTATTTCACTTAGCATAATACTCTCTAGTTCCAACCACGCTGTCACAAAAGGTAGTTTTTTTTTATTTCTGCTGCATAATATTGTGTAAAATGTACCATAGTTGTTTGACTCACTCATTTACTGATGGGAACTTAGACTATTTCTAGCTCTTGGTTATTGTAATTAGCACTGCTATGAACACAGGGATGCATAAGTTCTTTTGATTTGGTGGTTCAGGACTCTTAGCACATATCCCAGAAGTGGAATGACTGGGTCAAAAGAATTTTGAGGAAATTCCATGTTGTTTTCCACAATGGCTGCACCAGTCTGCATTCTCATCAACAGTGCATTAGGGTTTCATTTTCCCCACATCCCTGCCAGCACTTATTGTTTATTGACTTATTAATGATCGTCATTCTGACAGATGTAAGGTGATATCCCAATTTGGTTTTAATTGGCATTGCTCTGATGGCTAGTGATGTTGAGCAGAAATAAACCCATGTCTGTAGGGTTAATTAATATTTGACAAAGGGGACACAGACATATAATGGAGTAAAATTAGTCTGTTTAATAAATGGTGTTGGGAGAACTTAACTGGTACATGCAAAAAATGAAACTAGATCACCACCTTACACTATACACCAGGATAAACTCAAAATGGATAAAAGACATAAATATAAGTAATGACACCATAAAAGCCCTAAAGGAAAACATAAACAGTAAAATTTCAGATATCCCACATAGTAATATTTTTGCCAATATATCTCCCAGGACAAGGGAAATAAAGAAAAAGATAAACAAATGAGAGTAGGTCAAATTAAAAAGCTTCTATACAGCTAAAGAAACCGTCACCAAAATGAAAAAGGAACCAACTACATGGGAAAACATTTGCCAATGATACCTTGAACAAGGGATAAATCTCCAAAATATATAAAAAACTCATATGACTCAACACCAGGAAGACAGACAATCCAATTGAAAAACAGGCAAAAGACCTAAATAGACACTTCTCCAAAAAGGACATAGAGATAGCCCAAAGACATATGAAAAATGTTCAATATAGTACATACTTATTAAAGACATCTTTAGTAATGATGAGATTACTTTCATGAACCAACTAATATGAAATTATTTACATATACAGGGTGTGCATGATAAAGGTCTATAACTTTGCATCTCCTTATTTCATCTGCTTATTAATTTTGAAAAACTATGTTTCAAAATTATATATATATATACACATACACATACACAGTGTATACACACACACATATATATATATGCACCTTGTGAATTTTTCTTCTATTTCTTTTTGCTCTTTGGACAGTAATTAGAATATTTTGATTTTCAAAGTTTGAAACTTGTCACTATTACAACTATTAAGAGTTGGCCTTGAAATTTCTCAAAATAATCTTCAACCTAACTGTGAAACTTATACAGAAGAATTGACAAATTTCAAAGTTTGCTCATGAGTGCTGTCTAACAAGTTTTCAGATTTTTTAAGTATTTTAGCAATCGAAAGTTAGACAAGGAGAACTCAACTAACCATAAGTGCTACAACTACATACAAAGCAACACTGGCATCTCATGATATGAATTCATATTTTATCAAAAAGTGAATTTTTTTATTAAAAAAATGAGAAAATGCACAGGCAGATTCAGGTTGGCTTTATCTGGCACTGAATTAAGTATATAGATGCATGTATGCTCTACTAGTATATGTGCTGATACATTTCAATCAGACAAGATATGAAGAGATGTGATATTTTAGATATTATAACCTAGTTAATCAGTAAGACATATGTATAAAGTTTAAAATATATGAAAGTAGGAACTGAGGAAGACTTATATTGAGATCTATAACCTGGCAACCCAATTAAAAAATATTAGGCAGCTAACATTTTGTGGCCTTATACTAAGCACTTTTCATGTAACAATTAGGTCTTCAAAAATCACCATATAAGGTAGAAACTATTATTACCTTCATTTTATAAATAAAAAACATAGAATGTTTAGAGCCAAGAATCCTATGCATCAGACTTTAGGAAAACTACTATTCTAGAATGTTGTGCAAAGATCTTCGCTGTCTTGACTCTGAATTCCTTGCCTAAATGCTCTTCAGTTATCTAAACTGGATTATGTGTGATCAATGTTAGAAAAGCCACATTCCACCAAGCTGCAGAAGCTGGATTCTGGAAATTCATTTAAGTTGATAATACAATTAAGGCTTAATTGTGAAAATACACAGAAATCACAAGGCAGTCTGCATCCCTCCCATAGGCCTAGCTAGGCCTTGGGGGACTGACCAAGGTGGGGAGACATTTCTCCATGAGGTAGGTTGCGGGGGTAGCTAGAAGGGATGAGGCCCAACTGAAGGCCAGCCCTGGACAAAGGCTTGATCTCAGGAAAACACTGCAAGACTACCCTGCTCTCATGAAAAGTTCCAACAACAATCACCAATGCCCTTACATCTCTCTAAAGAAATCATAAGGAAGATAAAATAAAATGGTGTGAAAGACTCAAGATGAAACAGGGTTATTCGTTTTTACAAAAAGAATCAGAAGAGCTATGAGACTAAAAATAAATGTTGCAATATACTAAAAGAATTTACTATGGGCGATGCTGGGATAAAAAGGAGCTTAACAGTGAGCTTCCCATTGAATAGCAAAGAAACAGCGACTTAAGTTTCCCTCCTGGACCTCAGTGGGTTGGATCTTTGTTCACCAGTACTTCTGGGATCCCTATAGGTTGGAACATTCATATCTTTATATTTATTCTACAATACTTTTATAGTATAGCAGGTCCTCAAATAATAACGCTTCATTCATTATAACAAAACATTGTTATAATAATACTGATGAGATGCCATAGGAACTCAACACTTGCGTATATCAATTAGCCTGTGGTAAGATTGGTTTCATTATATTTTGTTGCATTTAGTTGCAAAACCTATTGATGACATTAAACAAGGACTTTCTGTGTTTACAGTTGGGTAGGTTAAAGACTATACTTTCAGGGATCATTTCTATAGTTTGTTACAGTTGGGTAGGTTATATCATAAGTACTTTACAAATAATAATTCATTTCATCAAGACAGCACCATGAGGTAGCTACAAACATTATTTATAGAGGCAAACCCTGAGGCACAAAAGGTGAAGTAATTAGTTCAAATTGATAGAGCTAGAAAATGGAGCTGAACTGAGATAGGGTAGCTCTAAACTCCTGATTTTTAAAAATTCTCACCCAAGGATATACGTACTGATGCTGAGAGAGAGAGAGTGAGACATCACTGAAAGAGAGAAACATTGATCTGTTGCCTCTCTTACATGCCCCCACCTGGGATCGTACCTGCAACCTAGATATGTGCCCTGACTAGGAATCGAACCCACAACCTTTTTTGGTGTACAGACCAAATGCTCTAACCAACTGAGCCAACCACCCTGCCTGGGCTCGATTTTTCATTTGTAACCACTATACTATGTAAAGAGGATTTGGAGAAGTAAGAATTTGGTCAATACATTCATGTTGATTTTCATGTAGTACTTCTGAAATGTCACTAAACAGCAAAATTTTCAAATGAAAATATCAAAGTCTCAGTGGGCTCTTGTTTGAGAATAATGAAATGCAACACTCCATAAAATGAATTTCATAGCTTTTTCCATCTTGCATTGCTAATTTTTGTTAAAGAAATACATGCCCACAAACACACATGAACATGCATACATAAGCATGTATACACATATAACCTATATTACATATAAATAATAAAAACAAAAATAAACTGTGAATGATTTCTTTAACTGCAAAATTTGTATATGAGCAGAGAAACAGAAACAACACCCAAGACCCCAGGTGTCTGTTTATCCCCCTTTCTGGGACTGGCTGATCCACACCTGCAAAGCTCTCATGAGCAGGGTGACAGCAGTGGCCACGAGGCCACGAGGGCAATACCACCCACATTCATGAAGCTCTGTGACCATGTACAGTGTAGGCTGGCAAGGTAGAATGGAGTTGAAAGTCTAGATATTCTAATAGGAAAAGATGTGCTTTCTAAAAGATGGTCTATTTAATAACCAAAAGGATTGTTAATTCAATATTATTTTTGTCTTCCTAGTTTATGTTCTTATGTACTATACAGTTAGCAGCTGGCAGCTCCTTTAAGCCATTCAGAGACTTACAAATTCAAATTAATGTTTGCCAGAAAACGGCATTCCCTCCAAGTGAGATGGCAAAGTCTCATTTCCAAACTGGGGCCTCAGTTTGGAAAAATGAGATCAGAAAGGTCCAGGCAGCCAGTAGGTCTGATGGAAATTCTTGCCATTTATTTAGAGAGAGGTTGTGTGACCCCTCAGTCAGAGGTAGGAAAAGGTGCACATCATACAAACACATGAGCTCATTCATCATGTATTTATTAAGCGCCTGCTGTTTATCAGCACCACAGGCACTAGTTCCTGCTTTCATAGGACCTATGGCCTACTTGCAGAGACAGATGGTCAAATGACCAGGATAGCAGGAGTGTAAGTACAAATAGGAACCAACGATCTAAAGAAAACAGTATTTTTGAGGGTATGCAAGTTAAGGAGCTGGCCTAGACCTGGATGCAGCCTGGACAGATGTTCTAAGAAGCACAGGAGAAACATGCCAAACAGAGGAAAACAAGAAGAAAGTGCAAGTGTCTGTGTGCAGGTATAAAGGGCCTGTGATTGAGTGAGCACAGTGTCTTCCAGACCTGCCAAAAAGCCCCTACAGATGGTGCTCTGGGAAGGAAAATGAGGGGACAGTGTGGAAAATTAACCTGCAAAAGCAGATAGGGGGCCAACCACTTGGGGCCTTATAGAATCCATCAAAGATGGAGTTGTATCCTCAGATCAATACAAAGGCATTGTTGCGGAAAACCATTACCAGTACATTTTCAAGGAACAAAGCTTTCCACTGACATGGGAGGCCTAGATAACTAGTCACTTTTTTTTGTTGTTGTTTGTTTTTAAAATATATTTTAAATTTACTTATCTACCTACCTATCTGTTTATTTTTAGTGTTACTGAGGTATGATTGCCAAAGAAAAGTTGTATATATTTAGGTTATATAACATGATTTGTTATGGTATACAACATGATTTAATATAAACTGCAAAATAATTGCCACAACCAATTTAATTAACACATCCATCACCTTGCTTTTAATCTAGCCTTTACAAGTCATGTAAAACACAAGTATACCTAAATGTATTGCAGGGAATGGTTCTAGATCATGATAGGGAACTTCATAAACACCACTGGATGAAGGCAAGTTGTTTATAGTTTTTACCTCACTGATATGACACTTCCTTTCACCCTTCAACCGTCATTTATTCACATGTAGGCAGGATAGGGATTTACATGTTAAACAGCAAGTGGAGATGAAAATCAGCTTTACTGATTTCTCAAGGAAGCAAAAGTAGACAAGGGCAGCTATGGGTCCCATTCAAACCACAAATAACAATGTCAGAAGGCGATTTTGCATCCTACTAGCCATATGTCAATGTAAAGATACTGAACAAGATAACACCACTAGATCTTGATCCCTTCTTCTTGCTGATTTCAAAATCAGAATTAAGCAAGAAATGGTTGCTTTCCAAGGAAACTCACTACTTTGTAGGTATGGTAAACGTGAACCCTTTTGAAAAACTATACAAGAGACATGTATTGACATAATGACGTTTCAAACAAGGTCCCAGAGTCTCTGTGTATCAAGAGATAGTGGAGTATTAATCATTTTGTATAGGGATGTGGGATAAAATTTTTTTCCTTATTAAATTCGAGGTTACAAACTTCTATGATCTTCATGTCTTTGTATTCAATTGACATTCTGATTAAAGATACTTTAAATTTGACTCTAGGTCTACTCTGAACTTCCGTGTAGGAGTCTCCTCCAGAGCAAGCTTGCACATGGATTCCCCCAATGGCATTCAAACAAGAAAGATAGGCATAAGTTCTCCAATAAATGTTCAGAGTAATTCTGTCTTAATTTTCTTTTTTTTCAGTCAGAAACTCCTGGAGATTGTTATGTTTTCTCTCCTAGCCATAGCCATTCTTTACATCACATTAAGTGTTCGGGCCCCCTCTACGGTCATTTTATTTGTAATAGTGTCTTGTGTGTTGTGTCTCCTAGCTCTACATACAAACCACCACGCTTACAATCTCCATGAACCTAAGTGCGTCAGTGGCGCTGGGGATGCTATACATGCCGAAAGTGTACATCATCATTTTCCACCCTGAGCTCAATGTCCAGAAACGGAAGCGAAGCTTCAAGGCAGTAGTCACAGCAGCCACCATGTCATCACGGCTGTCACACAAAGCTAGTGACAGACCCAACGGTGAGGCAAAGACAGAACTCTGTGAAAACGTAGACCCAAACAGTAAGTAACTCTCCTTTCTTTCATCTTCTCACCCTGCATCAGGCAGCTCTCAGAAATGTGGTGTGTGCTTGCCTGTGTTTGAAGAACTACTGTAACTGTTCTTCTACTGACTGGTTGCCTAGGTGAATGCTAACATTTGCACTTAAGAGTTTTGCCTTATTCTTGCCACCATTTTCTCTTTTTGTCCTGCTGGAAAGAAGCTTTTAGAAGCATTGCTTCAGAAATGGGAACTCTCCCCCCTTCCCCTGGCTTCTTGTCCTTTGATCCCAACCCCTCCCATTGACATACACTCCCTTGTTGCCCTTTTCCTGTTAGGAAGACAGCTTCCTTTTAAGAAAACTTCAACCTGATGGAACTTCAGCAGTAGGAATAAAATTAGAATACTTAAGAATTTTGGAATCATAACTTCTTTCCACTGGAACATGGATGTGGAGAAAGTTATAAGCCTTCACTAAGCAAGCCTTCTAGAATCAACAACATTGGCAAACTTTTATCCAAGTACATAGGCCCAGACACCATCAGTAATGGTATCCCCATGGGGAAAAGACATCTACCACATCACTGCAAACGAGTTCCATTCAATGAAAAAGTAAATATTAAAGGTGTCATTAAAGGTTAAATGTCAGATTTCGTATTTTACATGGCATATCTGCAACCTCTGGGCAGCCTTTGTCCAACCCTGCAAATGACCCCAAAGAAGATAGGCATAAAAAATTATCTAGAGGTTAACTGCATAGAATTCCCAATTGCTAATTTCATTAACACTAGTGGTAATCGTAAATGTGAGATGAAAAATGAGACTTCTAGGACTTGTTTTCTAAAAATACTTTGATCGGTTTCATATAAAATGAGGTAGATATGAAACTTCCTGTTTTTAAAGTGGAGAGGGATTCCAGTAAGTCACTCACTACATACTACTTTTCGGTTATGAGCCAGTTTTCTTGTAGCCAAAAGTTTATTGCCAAGAAAAAGTAGGTCCTATCCTAAACACTCTGCAATAAGAGGGAGATCCTTAAAAACCAAGAGGCATAGAGTTTGATCCTGACAAATATTGTACAGAGATGTGTGATCTGGGCCATCTCCATATCTAAATAGTTCATTGAGTCATTATTACAAAACACTTTGGAAACTACGTAGACAAGGTAGCAAATGCCCATTAACAACAAGGTGAGCATCATTTTCAATTTAAGAGATTCTGACACAAGCAAAGAGGAAGAAGCAGCATCACCCCAAGAGAAGGGAGAACTAGCATGTACAGGCTCTGTCCTGGGTTTGCAGAGCAAATGGTCAATTGAGAAGAGATGGGGATGGTGAACTGCTATGGTATTTGATGTGATATAAGAAAAGGCCTCAGGCTGAGATAGACATGGGTTCAAATCCAAGCCACCCCACATACCAGCTGTGTGACTTTGAGAATCCCTGAGCACTTCCAAAATGACACATTTTCATGTATAAAACAGAAATAATAATATATACATCATGCATTTAGAAAAGAGTTAATCAATAAAGTGTTCATTTCCTTCCATTCCTAAAAGTAAAAAATCTTTGCCAAAAAGTACATTTCAGCATGTTTTATTATATAGATATGATGATGCAGTTAAAGGTATAGTAACAACAGGACATAACCAGAACTAATTCACAAAAAGAAAAATTTCCACAAACATACCTATGATCTATTCATGTGTATACTTGAAGTATATATACTTCTGTAGTTTTATTCTAGAACCCTTTGTCAGGTTTGCATTTCATAAAACTCTTATCCTAGAGATGTCGCAATAACAGTTTTACATTTATACCTGTACAACATACACACACACACACATATACAACACACACATTGAGATATACCCAAAATCAATAAGCAAAATTTATGGTCAAAATTCTATATGTATATTGAAAAACTTACCAAATTAGAACCTTTTAATTTGGATAATTTAGTACTATACTATTAAAAATGATTAGCTTGAAACAACATTTCTATTGCTGTTAAGTTTGAATAATTAGGTTCTGTCCCTGTTGAAGCTGTTTGGGATATATGATAATGATTGTTAAAATGCTAATACTAATATTACTACGGCTGCTATGGCTACTACTCCTCCTCATATCAACTATCTTTTGAAGTGGGCATTATGCAGAATGTTGTTTGTGGGTTATCTTACTTCTCATGATAACTGTAGAATGGGGGTTATGATTTTACTGAAGAAACAAAGGCTTAGCAAGATTAAGTGATGTTAACAAAGTCACACATCTGGGTAGCAGCAGAGGCTGGACTGAAACACACTCACTCCCAGATCCACGCTTGCTTCTCGCTGCTGCTTCTTAGAATGTGAGTGACATGTCATAATTCCAACATAGTAATTACTCTTTTGGCTTCCTCCATTAGTAATATAGCTTGCATCTAAAGAATATAATGATGTGTTGTGGCAGACTCTTTAGTTAAATGGGCTGTGAAATGTATTATTGCTTACAGTGTTGACTATAAAGACAGGAATAACCTGAGCTCAAAGAAGGCTGCCCGGGTAGAGGCCTTGTCTACTAACTCAAAAATCCAAATCATTACCTATGATCAGTCACAATAATTTTCCTATTTCCAATTCGTGGGATGCCTTTCCCTTGAAAAAGTTTTGTAAAGTTTTGTCATTACTGTTTTTCTAGTGTCTACAACAAAGATAAATCTAATAGAGCCTTTATCACATAATCAATCCAAAAGATTGATTATGTTGTTTTGGATTTGTATAACTCTCCCCAAAACACCATAAATAATTTGACTAGATATTTGCTGAACCACAGGAGGAGATTCATGTACCTCCAAACATTGGGGTTTCTGATAGCCCAGCCCTCAAAGGTCCCAAAGAGGAATCAAAAGACCTTATCCGCATGAAATTTGTCCAACAGAATGTTCTGCAGTGATGGAAATGTTCTAGCCATATGTGGCTATTCAGCACTTGAAATATGGCCACTTAATGAAGAAAGACAGTTTTAAATTTACCCCATTTCATAGAGTTTAAATTTAAATAGCCATCTGTGGTGTGACCACTATTGGACAATACAGCTCTAGAAATTAATATATCTTAACAGGCAAAGATTTCATGCTGGGACACTCAACCTGAGTCCATACTGGAAATGCACAGCAAATTTTTTGCAGTGATTGCTAATCCAAAGCAAAGCTGGTTAAAGAAATGAAACATTTGAATGAGACCAAAAGGCAAACAAATCATTTTAAGTGATCCAAAAGAGACCACCAATAAAGAAATAGTGATATCATAGGTAGCAATTATACTTGGAAACTAGTCCTTGGCAATGCAAAATGTATGTGTGAAGGTAAGGAGCAATAGTGAAAAGTCAATTAATGAAAATAAGCAACTAGACTATTCTAGTACAAGGGAACATTATTACTATATTGTATTTATTGCCAAATACAGTTTAAATTATCTCAAAATTTTTAACTTTGGTAATAGAAAAATATTATTTCCTGAAATTAAGCTGTCTGGTTAAAAAGGAACAAACTAAAGTACAGACTAGGCACTTGGAGAACAAATGTGCCTTTCCAGAGGGGAAATTCTGTACACTACTCACTGAGGGAGGGAATTTGAGAGGTCTAGCTTATAAGTATGCACTACACAGCAGATAATGAAACAGGAAGCTCCTCTTACTCATCATTGCTCTAAACACAGTCTCAACGTGTTCCAGTCTTCAGTGCTTCCATTTTTAACAGCGCTACCCCATCACTGCAGCTTGCCACCCAGTGAATGTACGCTTCTACTCACCTACTTTGCACTGCAACTATGTCTACAGAAAAACAAGTTTGCTTGTTGCTTCATGATAAGCAGAAGTCAAAACTGCCCTAGCACAGCCTACCTATTCCCCAAGAGGTTCAATTTTCCTCTTAGCTTACTTCTTCCACTAAATGCCATTGTTTTAAAGAACAACTTCTTTCTGTATGGAATAAAACCAAGAGTACCTGTTCCCTAAATAGTAGCTATTCAGATGCTTGTTGGTTTCTCACTGGCTGAAAAACAGAAGGGGGTATGGGATGTAGCTCACCTACTTACTGAATTTTTATTTATACAAACAAGATTTCTGTTGCTAGCAGATGAGAAAGGGCTTACCAAGTCTGAATAGCTTCAAACCTGGCTACCGTAATGTCTTCTCAACATTCTTTTCTAAGGAGGGCATCTCAAGCTCTGGTTCCCAATTCTGCATTCAGCCTTGGCAGATTTATGCTCATGACAAATGTGGAGATGCCAGATAAGCATGAGGACTTGGCTTATTGGTGGTCACCAGGACCCTTGTCTAGTTGAGTGGGTAATGTTAACAGAGTCAGCATGACTTCATTGAGATCAGTGGGTAAGGCCTGCTGTCTCCTTACCTGGACTGGTTAGAACCAGAAGATGCGTTGTGCCTTATCTTCTGGTCCGGTGCTCTCCTTGTACAGAAGGTAGTGCATAGTGACAAGCATCCCTAAACTAGCTTTGTCCCAAACTACCATCCATCTTCTAAGCTAATATCCCTGGGCAGTGCAGAGAAACCCCTTCAGTTCCTGAGCTGTTTGGGTTTCATTTCCTCTGGAAAGTCAGCAGCAATTTGGTGGACAGCTTGAGACACACTCCCTCCTTGGATGTGGACATATGAGGTCTGTCCCAAAAATATCAAGCCAGAGTCAATATAATTAAAACTGTTTGTGTGGCCAATACTTTTGGGACAGCCCTTATATATGACTGAGCAATGGACCCAGAGATGGGAGCTGGGCATAGGTTAAACTGATGAGCATATTTTATGCTGAAGCAAGTTTTAGACCAAAAAATGCACCAAAAATAGAAAAATTTTAAATAAGATATATATATATATGATATATATATATCTCACTTATATTCTTATGCTGTTTTGTTTTACTATCATTTACTATCATGGTAAGAGAAATATATAAAAAACTTGCGCTACTCTAAAAGAAGGCAATGATAGGAGTTAAACTGTCAATATAAGGAGATCCTTGATGTAAAAATGCACACACACAAAAATGCAAAACCTGCTGGAAAATGGATGTGTACATCCACACCTACATAAGTAACAATGCCTAGAAAATTCTGGAACACATGCCTGTGCTGTGTAAATTTGTTATGGTTTTTGCTTTGTTTCTGTGCTGCTTCTTCATTTGTCAGATCCCTGTAGCATTCTCAACATTGCATTGTTTGCTTCATCCTTCTAGACTAACCACACAGGCTGGTCATCATACCCAAGTAGGCTGAGAAAAAAGGGATGGCAGCAGAAAGCAAAGAACTCTAACCAGATAGATAAATTATTTGGGGGCTGGTTCTTTCAATTGCTCCACCTCAAGCAAGTCAAACCCAACTGCCTTGATCCAAGAGGCACCAGTACTCCCATGTTCAGAGGTACCTGAATTGTGGCGAACTGGTCTACCAAAGGCAACTGAACCCACGGAAAGAGTGGGTACAATGTGTGTGGTCTCTATTGCAGCCTCTTGTCCAAAAGGAAAAAAAAATAAAAAAGGAGTATTGTTTGGACATTTATTTTATACATACCTATATATTTACTTTTCCTGTAGACTGTGTACC
Organism: Noctilio leporinus; assembly: GCA_004026585.1. Lineage (NCBI taxonomy): Eukaryota > Metazoa > Chordata > Mammalia > Chiroptera > Noctilionidae > Noctilio > Noctilio leporinus. The sequence continues at coordinate 20,845 of PVIW01004416.1, read as the reverse complement.
ACCAGTAAGAAAGAGTGTACAAAAGTCTGTTACTTGGTACACTATCCCACCAACAGTATAGCTTTTGCCTGCTTCCCAAAAGGTAAGAAAATCCAATTTTTATTTATTTGTGTGTTCTTGTCTTTACTGAGAGCAAGAAGTGTTTTCATGAAAATTGTGCATGACTACCTGTAAATCTATTTATACGAAGAAACATGATGATCCATTTGTGATGCAGGGAGCTGCTATGTCATGTGCCTGGTGCATTTTTCGGAGAACATATGTATGAGCATGTGTGCATTGGTCTTTCCTGAAGAGGTGGCCAGTGATGGCAAAATCGGTGCTGGTCATTCTGATACATGTTTTCCTTTAAAACTACCAATGGTGAGAGATTACTTTTCAATGTATGTTTTCACACTCTAGTTTTAAAAGGCAATTTTGAAAATTGACAGGGAGAGAGATGGAGGATGGTTTGCAAGCCTAATGAAAATGTCTGCTCTAGTCTATTTTTATTACGTACAATCAAACAAATGTATCCCTTCCTAGAAACGTACTCATTCACGAAACAATGAATGCCCCAGCCATCTTAAACCCAAAGTCATCTTAGTTGGTTCTTGGCAGCAAAGAAATGACAAAGTTTGCTGGCTGGGCTTCATAACATGGAAGAGGATTTGTGGCTCACGGTTCTGTCTCAGAGAAACACCGAACCAAACTCAGTCATTTCACAGAGCTGGGAAAGGTAAAATGAAAGGCTGTAAGAATCTAAAGATGATTTTCAACATTAGTCAAATCCATGGATTACCAATAAATATCAAGGGCACGCAAACTAATAGCTTAAAGCGAGTGGTGAATGGCATAATGAGGGAATTGGGCATGGAATGGGCTGCCGTAAGAATAATAGCTGATTCACCACCTTTACTGGTGTATTACTTTGGGCTCTCACACCAGGATACGTGCTACGGAAGAATATTAGTATTTGTATTATTACCTCCCTGTTTCAGCCTGAGCAACATTATAACACAGTGGAAAATAACACTTGCGTTAGCAAGCATCTTTGTGTAGCTGGAGTCCAGTTATTTCAAACTGTGGGAAAATAGTAGAAAACAATAAGTTATTGAAGTCATGCGATAGCTTTGAATAAAATGTTCAAAAAAAAGGTTCCATTTTGATTTCCTCTCAACCTCCTATTGTGCTTATAAAAATAAAGAGACCTCTCTCTGGACAAATTCCCAGAGAGCAGAGAAGTCACATCATGGGTGTGAGGGACACGGGTTCGCAGTGAGGTTAGTCTCTCTTTTCTACGTGGCTAACATGGACCTTCTGTCAGATCACTGCTGCGCTTTTCCCCATCTTTGTGTTTGTAATGGTATCCTAAGTACATATAGTATCTTGTTCTTTCTTAATTCGTTTAGCACTGTAAGACAAGAGTAATTACATTTTCTGTTGACTTTTGATGGATGCCAGCAAGTTAGTCTTTAATTTCAGATGTATTGTTCACATAGTTATTTCCTTCTTCCATATCAACATGCTCTGTCCTAGTTTTTAAATAGGGCATTCTCTTCTCCCAGTGACTATATAACTGTATTCCAGGGAGATTTCAAGTTTTTGCAGTACAAGTGCTTGTCAAAATGCTGTGGCTCATCACTTTAATAGTCCTTTTACAAGAGACTGCCTCAGAAAAATGAGGAGGAATGTTCCCTGGGTAAAATGATAGATTTAATCTCAATCCATTAAAAATTCTCTTTAGCTCCATCCCGAGTTGATGCCTTTTGGTTTAAAGGGTGCATGATGAAAATGGTTTTGAGCCAATCTTTCAGTTAAAAAATCCTTTTTAGAATTTGCTATTTAGAAGTAAACTTTTTGCTAGGATGGATGGCCTTGTTTCAAGGATTTTGACTAGGTGCCCTCCTTTTCTGCCAATTTAAAGGTAGCTTTACAAATTAATGATAAACAGCTAACAGAGCGACTTCAAAATAATGGGGAATGGGAGTTCATCTAAATTAACTTTATTAGAAGAAGGGAACATCTCACCTGGGTCAGGTTCCAATGAGACAGGGAAGCTAGGGAATGCAACAAAACAATGAAGGAAGCTTCATGTTTTGTGTTCAAATCCATTTCTTTATGGTTGTTTTCAGTGAGACAAAATAGTAGATAAAGATCCATAGTTTCAAGAGTCAGCTTCCATACTACGTGTGTTTGTAAGACTTCAGTTTCAGCCACCACCCCCCAGCAAATGTACACTGTGTCAAGCACATCGCGTTTGAAAGAAGCAGATTCAAACTGAGACTGAGGAGAACCTAACCTGGTCTGAAAACACATTCCACACACCGCACTCTCCTTTGACATGCACTGTGGACCAGGCGGCAGGTGAATCAACACTGCCTGCCTCTTTTGTCTGAATGTTTATAAATTTTAAATCTTTGTGGAATGTTATCAACCTAATGACATGTATTTTGAAATTCAATTAAGAAAAAAGAAAGAAGTCCAACTAATCTGTCATCATCACCAGGTTAGAAAAGAGGTTACTTTGTCAGGAGGTAGATTTTCAATTGTGTGTGTTCTGATTTTAAAAACTTTTAAGAGTTTAATTTAGCAAATCTGGATATTTATCACGGTATGTCCTTCCAAGCAACTACATGGGTTATGTTATTGATATCTCATTAATTCATTACATAGGATTATAAAAATTACTAACCTCCTATTTTCTATACCTAACTATAATGGGCATTTTCCATTTTTACATTTTTGGAACTACACAAGCCTACTTTTGGTATCATGTCAAAATTCTCCCTCCACTTTAACATTCAATGTGATATTTCTGAGTTGACTGAAGATTCCCTCAATTTAAAATCCATTTCGAAGCTCTCTATAAGTACAGCACAACAAAGAATATATATTACCTGACCTTTGACATGAAATCACCTTAGAAATAAATGCAGCTATAAAATTTTTAGGCATATTTCTGCTTCAGAGCTCTGTGAAATACCATCATTTCTCTCGTAGGGGTTTGAGATCTCAACAGCCTCAAAAAACAATTAATATTTGCCATCTCTATTCTGCCACTTCAGTTTAATTTAAAGAATGGGATGAAAGTTCATGTGGCTGAGATTTCTACTAGTTCTTAGCATAGAAGAACACACACGTGGTACAACAAAGCCACAAAAACTATGTCAAGTTTTATCTGTGTCATCACACCATCTGGCCAGAACGTATTAACTATAAGAATAATCTTAAGTGAGTCAAAGAAACACTGTCAAGCACTGTTCCTCTCTCTGGGTCAGCCCTGAACTAACTAGAAATTGGGGACAGAAGTGGACAATACTTCCAGGGAGTTCAGGTTTGATCAAAGACTTCAAGGGATGCAATTATAATTTAGTGACAGGGGCTCACTCTGAGGAAAGGTCCGTACCAAGTGCTACTGGGCTGTGTCTGGACAGCATCACCCAGGTGTTGCTTGAGCTGCCCGTAAAAGATGAAGAACACAAAGAGTGGACACTCAACTTGGGAAACAAGTTTGCAGAACGAACCTGGAGAACAGAAGACTGTAATGAATATACATCAAGTATTAGATGTTAAAGCAGATAGGTTCAGGGGATGACACACGAGAAGTAGTCTGGGCAAAAAGGGAGTGAGCCACCTTTATTTCTGTGCCATTAATAAAGGGACTGGCAAATACCAGGTTCTTAGAAAATGTACATGAAATAGAGTGCAATACCTCACACACTAAAGGCTCCTAGCCTTGCCAAGAATATAGTCCATACACAGTAAATGTCTACTGAGTATTTGATAATAAGAAAATACTAAGTCTATAGCTTCAGCAAGTGGAATTGTGTTCTTCCAGATGAAACCTCTAGGGCAACAAATACTGCCCTGAAAAGGCAATTTTTGACCCTGATGTCACAGGTTTCATAACAATGCTGCACTGTTCACATACAGCTCTCAAAACTGATGGTTGGTGCTGGCTGCCTTTGTGTAATTGATGTCTCCCTTGATGAGTTAACCCCATGTATAAAACCAACCAAGTTTTATGCCTATTTCTTTCCTTTTGTAGACCATGGATAACTTTACCCCATTTTCTTTCAAAGGGCATGTGAACTTCAAAGTTACAATTAGAAATAGATCCTAACTACTTGCTTTAAATGGCTGTAACTTCTAATTCAGTAAAAACAATCCATTGGTGGTTTTCCGAGTGTTAGTGCATTTTCTTAGAGATTGGCATTAAGGACAGATTTTGTCTTGTAGGCCCCAAGCATCATTCACACTTGTAAAGAAACTGTGGGTCCTAAACCAAGGTTGGTTAATCTCTACAATCTTTCTTGCTCCCAATTTCTGTGAATGAGCATCTTCCTGGGACTCAAGTGGCTGCAACTCTTGTTTCTGCCTCCTAAGGACGTGTCTCAGCTTTGCAGATTTCTTTTTTTTTTTTTTTTTTTTTGGCCATACAATGGAACTTGGATGCATTTTAAATTAACTTTCTCTAGGAATCAAAGGTAATCATTATTTCTCTTTATAATCCACATGAATATTCTCATTATTTTTTTTCCTTTTCAAGTTTAAACTTAGTTTTGAATTCCCTTTATATCTCTGCCCTCTTTCAGAGTAACCTCAGAGGACCCTAGCTTGCATTAAGAAGATTCTGGAAATGTCTCCAAAGCCTGTCCTTGCCAGCGGACCCAAATGCTTGGAAGAACATGACATGGCTCAGCAACCCCACTTGCTGTAAGTGTTGGTCCAAGTATTGGTTATGACCTGTGTGTCTTACTTCTTTTCTTTGGCTAAGAATAAGGAAAACCAGGGCAGGGCCCTAATCTTGGCTCTAATACTTGGGGTGGCATAAGCTTCATCACCCCACAGACCTCTAAATTATGTTCTCTCTGATTGTCAGTTCCCTCTGGAGTAAGGTGGGAACAAATTTCCTTGATGGGGCATCATGGAGATGGCACGGGAACATGTAAATGAAGGCCCTCCCTTACCAAGGGCGTTGTTAGTCCTTACTTGTCCCTGTTTTAATAGGCTTTCCTTTCTCCTTTTCTTATGGTTACATTTTTGTGTGTACAATAAGCCATCCAAGGTGGAAGGGCTGACATCTAGATTATCCAGGCAGACAGGAAACCACTCCTTTAATTGTACAACAAGCTCTGTTTTTGAGATGGTTCACTATGGTCTTGTGATGGGTCATTAATAGTTTTTGTCTCGGTGAAATTGACAGAGAAGGCTGTCAGTCACTCAGCCAGGCTGCCGTGGGACAGCTAGTAGGACCATCTGATATATGAACCTCTGCATGTGATTAACTTCGACAGGTAACTTCAGGCTGGCTGGCAAGGCTGAAGAGCATTTTAAGCACAAATAACAGTTCTGGGATATGTCTTGAGTAATGGGATAATGACTGAGTGCAACAGAGCCCTTTAATCTTTGCTGGTGAAAATACATTTGGTTTCCTTTCTAGACCAGGATACTACAACAAAATCAATTAACAAAACCTCCCAGACATCTTTGTTGATACTTTGAAGTTTAGTATTTTTCAAGCTTACTTCAGAAATAGAACTCTATGGAGGCCAGGTTCATTTATCTCAGTCTCAAAGGGCCTGGCATGGATTTTTACAGAAATGTAATAATCATAGCAACAATATCAATTATGAGGATGATAAATGCACCATATTATCCCTATTGCTACAGACTTACAAAGTTCTCAGACAGCCACGGAGACAAATCTAAATGTGCCCACTTCACATATGAGGAAGCTGGCTCAGAGCTGTGAGGCAAGTTGCCAGAAACACACACCAACGAGAGGCAGAGTGGACCCCTGAATTTGGGTCTTCTGGCCAAAGACCTTTCTAAGAACCATTTCAGAAAGTGAATGCAATAGGATAAAATGTTTCAGTCTACAAAATCTATTTACTCAGCATTTATTGGTCTCATCAGTTTATTTCTAAGATGAGCAAGGACCTCCAAGGCTTCAAGGTAAAAATCACAATCTGATTTCAGGGCCATTTGGAAGGAGAGATATACCTTCTTCCCCTCGATCCCCCCACCCTCTTAATGATACTGCAAATGATGCGATGCCTGATGCTATTTCACCTACTTTGGATTCTTTTGGTGGTCTGAAAAATTAAAAGGTATAGTTCTTGCCTCAGAGAACATGGCCTTCTAGAGCTGGAAACATTCAACTCTTGAGAATTCATAGAAATTCATTGAACAACGTATTTGAGGCCTACTGGTCATCCAGGGCTGAGTGCCCATTCACAGTTAAGACCACAATTGTCATATATTGATGGCTATGAGCAGACTCCACATCTGCATAAGGTGATTGATTTTGGAATGGGAACCTAAGCAAAGGATATTAAACTCGGAAGAGGACTTGGTAGCATTTTTAAAAATGACACTTTCCCCTCATACAAATGTGAAAAGCTAATTCCCACCACAGCATCACCACCTGTTTCTTCTCTTTTACTTTCATCATAGCAAATCTCCATAAAGAAACTGGCCACAAGGGTCATTATCATCTGTGTTAGCTAAAAATTTGATTAAATGGGCCACCTAGGATTAGCATGAAAAATGCTCTATTTTTGTTCTGGGAACTTAATTCCTCTTTCCCTCATTTTTGTCATGTTTGCAAATTCCATTTGCATTTTAATTTCCCATGGTTTGCCAAAGTCCAGACTGAGACTTAAGCTATTGTTTCTATTCAGGTGAAAAGTGCAGCCACAACTGACCATCTGCACTGGCCCACAGTCAGTGACTGTCCAAGGCAAGTTACCTTGTTTGCATCCTTCTAAGTATTTTAGGGAGGCTTTGCTATGCAGCCCACCAATGAGCAAAATAAGAAAAACACTAAAACAATGTCTTGGGACATTGGCCTATTAGAGCCTTTTCTTGGGGCTTTAAGAATGACATCAAGGCCATCAAATGGGGCAGCAATCCCTACTGTGATGCAAACCCTGAGAAAGCCAGTCTCCACCCAAGAAATGAATTCCTGTCTATTCCGGGTCAATTAGCAAGGACAGTAGCACTAATGGGGTTCCTTCCTACCTGACAGCTATATAAAGGAAAACAAAGTGAAATAGGGGACCAGGATGAGATTCTATCATTTATGCCAAGCAAGCTGAATGCTGACTATGTAGGAAAGTCCTCTCTTTGTGCCCTAGAGCACATGGTGGGTAAAATGACCCCGTAAAAGCCAAACACTTAGAACAAAGTCTGGCGCAGTAGGTACTTGGGGGTTAGCCAGCAGTGGTGTTACAGTGTCACGTCAATTAACTGGATTTCTCTGCTTGTGTTCCCTGTAGGAAAGAATTTGGAGATTCCAATCTGCTCCTCTGCCTGGCCATCTCTGTACCCATCCCCTTTCTGTACCATGCACAATAAAGTTTGACAGTGCCACCTAATCCACCTGCCTCTGACTTTTGCCTGGAAAAATCTGCAAGATTTTCAAATTGAAATATCAATAAATCCTCCTGTCTAGTCTTCAACCTATTTAGTATTGATCATTTTTTGGAGCAATGATGTCTTAAAGCCAAAATTTTATTGCACTATCAGAGGAGCCACTTAGGAAAACATGTTCTAACACACTTAGCTTTCATTTAATTTTGTAACAGCACATATTTCCTGACTGTAGGCATCAACACATCCGACATGGTCACCATTGTGGTGATGTTTACATTAAATTTTCACTACCTGTCAGTACCCAGGTATGTAAGCAAATTCCAAGGACCAATTTTTAAATCCTATTTATGGCAGAAAATCTGCCAAGAAGAAATCTTCTTAAATACATCTGAGTTTATACTTTGGTCTAATTTAAATCCTTTGTTCTCTAAACTGATGCTCATCAAAATGCCACCTGTATTTAGCATACATTCCCAGGGATTCTGATGCACATCCAGGTTGGGAACTTCTGTTGAAAATCCTGCCTGATAATCAACACATGCAGGATAGTATTGGTGTGATGGTGATCACACAGCAGAATATTTGTCAGGATGTTAAACAAACTGATTTTTAAAAATGTAATATGGGTGTATCATACCAGCAGCATTCACCACCTTCCCAGGAAGTCATTTCTGTCTGCTAGCACTGTGAGGAGCTATTTCTAGGCCCTTCCCTCAAGAGATCTTCCAAACTGGCCTTGCAGACTAAATAAAGATCATGCTAATTACTGGACTCTATTACTGGAGCGGAAAACATAGCACAATCTTTATCTGAGGCTGAATCTCCATGACAACACCAAATAAAAAGCTGGGTGACAATTTCTTTTATCTGCACTCAGTGGGCCACAGGTCCTGGGCCTTTGTAGGCCCAGTGAGTTGACACATCCTTATGCAATTATTCCAAGGTACTCAGTAAGGCAACTCTGAATTTATTTAGCCTGAAGTCCTCAAAGACATTACTATTTTTAAATTGTTTTTCATGCTTTGTTGGTTTTCATGCTTTTCTGCCTAATTGGGTAGTAAGCGCGGTCAAGATAACCACTGCTTTCATTACTTTGCTGTTCATGGATTTGCCATCATCTTACAGAGAGACGCTGGTGCACAGACGGAGGCTGCTAGAGCCCTTACTTCTAGGTGCTAAATCCAACTTTGCCCAGCTCTAGATTGCCATGTGCGGGCCATGCTTACTCTGTGCATCAGTGGGTCTCATCTGTCAAGTGGGTATAACATTAGTAATCACCTCTTAGGGTTGTTTACTAAGATTAAATTAGGGCTTGTAATGCATAATATAATGCTTGGCATATAACAGAAGGCTTAATAATGATCTGTTATTCTTATAATGAATATTACTGACTGAGCTATAGCTGCTCCCTTTATATGGTAGGTACTAGTCACATATGGTTATTTAAATTTAAATTAATGAGAATTAAATAAAATTAAAATGTGTGTTTCGCAGTTCTACCAAGCTCTATGCGTTCCAACTGCTCAATAGATACACCTCGCTAGTGCCTACCAAATGAGACAGCGAACATACGGAACACTGCTATCATCTCAGAAAGTACAGAGGAGAATGTGAGCTTCTCCACAGAAGAGACAGCTTTTGTTCTTAGCACTCACCATTGACTGCCAATACCCTACGGTCTCTGAGGGCATCAGGGTCCATGTCTTTGCAGCATTTCTTTTGTAGCATCTAAAGAGTGGTTTACATTGTGTAGTGGGCAATATAAGTAGTATATTGTGAATGAACAGCAACAACAAAACCAGAAATGCTTTTCTCTCAGCTGGGAAGATTCCCTCCATTCCTTACATACAGTATTTATAAGGCTCTGTATTTATTGACTCTCAAGTCGCACAAATTCTTGAAAAGCAGGCAAAGTGACATTGTAGTCATCAAGTGGATCCCTGTAGCTGGCAGAGAGGATGGTTTTCCGAATCACCGCCCAAATGGAAGCAATGTACATTCACATCTGTCCCCATGTTGTTCTGCTGCAGAAGAGCCAGGTTCAATGTTCAAGGAGTGGACACAAGCCTTCAAACAATCTCAGACGGCACATTTCCAGGCCCTTTTCCCCTGAGACTGACTACTTCTGGAATTCGGATGTCAGTGCGAAAATGCTCAGTCCTTTTCCTCAAAGTCAATTGACATGTTATTTATTGGTCCTGCTTGGTTAGCCCCCAGCACCACTGCCTGGCCTGCACTTTGTAAATGTTTGACAGTGAGGAAAAATACAGGCAAACAGGAAAAGATGTCAGTCATTTTAACAAGTAGACATTTTATGGGAATCGTAAACTGTTAGTAACGTTACATGTTACCTGGAGGAATCTCTGCTATCAGTTTATATTTGGGGAGAATGCTTACTTGAAGGGAGCACAGAGAGTTAGCAGCCAGAGCCTGTGTAACATGCTTCATCCCTGCCCAGCTCCCTCAAACTGGCTGAGTGCACTACACCTGAAAGGGAACCGACCCTCCCAGCATCTCACGCTCCTTCCTGAACTCAGGCTATATGGTGGCTGCCCAAGGGGGAGGGAAAGCAAAAACTGTCTCCAGTTTTTCGACTTTCATTCCAGCTCCACATTTTTTAAAGAAAGAAAAAAAAAAACAACCCTTATTATGTGGATCACTAAACATTGTCAATAAAATAGAATCAATGAGTCTATTAGTAGAAGTGCAGAAAAAGGTAAAAAGAAAAATGCAGACAAGTTTTTAAAAATCACATCATCATCATCAATTAAGTGTTATAAGCACCCCGCCTTATATAACATTTTATCACTTGGGTTTATCACGTGCCTGCACGCACAGCATCCAGTTCATCTTCAGGGCGACGTGCTGAGGCAGGGGGTGATGGCCTCCTCTTACAGACACACAAACCATGGCTCAGGGCGCGAAGAAAATTGTCCAAGATGTTAGTGACAGAAGGAGCTTAACGACCCATTCAGACCCCATTATACCCCAGCATCTCTTCATTAAAAAGCTGCATCATTATCTTTAGACTGACAAGTTCATGTTTCAGCCAAGGAGAGAAATATCCCTTATTATAGAAGATTCGGATTTGTAGGGCGGAGGCAGGGGGAGCTTTTTTTTTCTTTTACCTATAGATGATCACAAGCAGAGAGTAGCTACTGGTGACCTTATCTACAGGAAGGTGAGTAGCTCAGGCCAGAATAGAGAAGAAGATCTGTGTAGGCAGAGAGGTGAATTATTAACACCAGGTAACGACACAGGTGGCATACATCCCGCAGCCCAGGGGTGAGTGGCTGCCTGTGATCAGGGAGGCAGGGCTCTGGATGGCACTTGGTTAAGCTTTGGCCCTTGAACGCCATTACTGCATGGTTTAGAGACACCGCATGGCCACATTGAAATCTAGGCTTCTTATTTTTAAGTAAATAGACTTGTAAGGCTTACTAAAGAGGATAAATTCTCTGCTGATCCATTTTGTCAGTGGAGCCTGACCCCAGACCAACCAGCATGGGCAATGGTGCGCTTGCTGTTGTCAGGGCCCGGGCACTGACCACTGAGGCAGAACACGCCTCAGCTCCTCCAGGAGCTCACGATCTGGGGGCGAGCGCAGAACTTCCAGCTCCTGTCAGACATGATCCCCAGAGGCACAGAAAGAAGCACGCAAAGAGGCCGGAGAACAGCCATTTGTTCTCATGGGGTGACAAGGATGCAGCCTAGCTGTGGCTTAAAACGTGAGACAACTGGAGAGAGGGTGTTTTAGACAGAGGGACCTTCTAAATCAGGTCAAACTGCATGAAATGGTGGCAACATTATTAGCAGCTGTGCCAGGTAGCAGATCTTGAGTACTTTAGGAAACCTGCCACTATTTCAAGTACTTAACATGTATTAGCTTGTTTAACAATAACTTATATCAGATATACACCATTAGGCCCACTTTACAGATGAAGAAAGTAAGGCACAGAGATTTAATTCACTCTCTCAAAGCCAGAGAGAGTAAGTTGAGGATCTTGGGTGTAAGTTGAGCCTTCGGAGGTCAGAGGCCATGGCTCCGACCATCGTAATGCCTTCCAGTGAGAAATACATGGGCAGTTTGAGGAAGATCCTTGGTCTAGTAGAGCTACTCCACAGGGTTTCTCAACCACAGCACTAGTGAAATTTGAGCCTAGACAACTGTTTGTTCCTTTCCATTGTAGAATAGTTTCCAACCACTACATGCCAGTAGCATCTCCATCGGCAGTGTTGCACATCAAAAATGTCTCTACATAAATGTCCCTCAACATTGCTAAGTGTTTTCTGAGGACACAAATACCCCAGTTGAAAACCACTGAACAAAGTATATGATGTGTGAGGCCGGAGGAGGGCAGAAAATATATTAGAAATCGACTGTGAATATCCTGACATTCTATTCTGAAGGCTGTGGAAATGTACCCTGTAGAGAGAAAGATGCCACTGGGGATTTAACCAGTGAGTAGTAGCAAAAAGATAACTTCAAGAAACATTACTATGAGAGACAACACAGAATTTTGAGTTCTCAGCAAGAAACCAGATTTATAACCAGACTTCATATGTCATGTTAAAAAACTCTAAAGCTAAATATAGCAAAGGATTATCTATAAGAATAGTGCAAATATTCAGGCAACCATTTCACCTCAAGTGTGGCAAATCCTTGACCTGAAAACTCAAAATTCAAAGTTTCATTTTAGCTAAGAAAGCTTCTGAATCTAGCGGTGGGGGAAACTGAATTCTTAGTTTTCTTAAGAAGCTCTGATGCCAGATTTCACATCATCATTTAAGTGTGAACACAGTATGACAACTTTGCAGAGGCTATTTATGCAGGAATATTTATCAACACTTGGCAACCCTAAGGAGGAAATGGAAATATTTTTCCTCCAAGTCCCTAAAATGGACAAAATGGCAAGCCCAGGGATATGTGCTCAGAGCAGATCTTTTATAAACAGGAAAAAAGATCTACACACCTTTAGATATTTGCAATAAATATTTTTATGAAGCAAAACAGTTTTCAGATAGTATCATTCAGAACTATACCCAAGGTGGAGAATAAACACAACTTCATTGTACGTTTCTATGCATTCTTCAAACATCAGATTTCTTCTTTTTCTATTACCCGCTGTAGCTTCTAGTAAGTTCCTGATTGTGTCACTGGGAAAGATCAGAAAGAATTATTTTCTTTACCCGCTTAACAGGATTGCCATGACCATTTTGAATTGACTACAGCTCCAAGCTTCTAACCAACATCAAAGTTTTTAGGATGGATTTCTCTTCAAAGGAATAACTTGATTGCCCATGAAAAGTAATATGGCCCTGGAAGAAACAAACAATGCATCTCTGATAGAAAGCCAGCTTCAGAGTCAAAGGCTTTGAATCAGATATGACATAACTCTGACCCAGACATCTTTCTATCTCAGCTAACTCATCTGGCAACGTGGGTCCTTGAGTCTCTCCATTTTCTTGAGTCTGAGGGAGATGATGTAGGCTAAGGCCTGAGGATGTGGTCTGGTGCATGGCTGACATTCAGTACTTGGTATCCCTTCCCATCTGGCAGTTAAGAGAATCATTCAGGACTTCGGGGAGAGCAGACCTGCCTTGGAACCTCTTACTCTTGTGTTTAGATCAGAAAATGATCTGCCTTGAACAAGAGCACTTCCTGGCCACTTTGTGACCCTCTCTAAACTCGGGGCAGAAATTTGAACCTCACAGCCCATCTCCCTGTGATCTCAGTGACAGCTGGGAGGACAGGTTAGCTACAGTGGTGGGATCCAAGCCTCTCTGTATCAGCAGTTCTTCTGGGAGTAACACCCGGCCCTCTGCTCGTACTGTAGTGGGAAAAGGCGTAATAGGGAGTATTGTCTGTCTTCAGCAGAGTTGTTTTTAAAAAAGAGAGACTCAAATAGAATGCTTAAGTCTAGTTCAGGCATTCCACTAATGATTTGAAATTTGAAACAGCTGGAGTTTTTTCAAGCTTTACAGTTTGTCTGACGAAAATTGCTAAGCTCTTAGAATCTTCATAAATAGTAAATAGATTTAGTCATAAATGTCCTGTAATATGTGCTTTGTTACTTTTATTCAGAAGGAAATTGCAAATTCTGATTAAATGCCTTAAGTCATTATACAGCAGTCATTGTGTGGGGAGACCAGCCACCAAGAAGTGCGGTTTCTGCACTGATGAAAGGCATGTAAAGACTTCAAATCCTAACATCTGCCAAGCATTGTTGGGAGAAAAGGGGGGACCCTGAGCGATGTATTGTGGCATTTTAAGGACAGCAAACAGCTGGCATAAGTGTAAGTAGGTATAAGATGTCAGGAAGAAATTTCAATCACAGGATTGGGTGATCAGCCCTCATTTCATAGGTGGCTCTTTCTTTCCCTTCAGAAGTGGAAAGCTTTCTTCTTCTCCAAGGCAGATGGTCACAGAACAAAAAGCAAGCAGCCAGAGAGCGCCCCTGGTGAAATTCCAAGAGGGAGATGAAGCATGCCCACCTCCTCCCACCGCCGGGAACAGTGGCAGGAAGTTGTTAGATGTTGGGGGACTGCTGATACCAAGCTTGGGGTTCGGCACAGCAGACAGGGCCTCTGCTGGCACGATGCCCGGCCTTTCCAGAAAACGTGTTCCTTCTCAACACCAGTGATTCTCCTCGGCCACCGCAGACCTGGGTCTGGGAATACCTGTGCCAGATGCAAGCAGTTGTCTTGACTGTGCACCATCCCTTCCGGCCTCAGGACGAGTTGGAGGAGGAGTGCAGTTACACTGGTGAGGGAAATTCGCTTAGAAAATGCCCACCGAGCCTGGAGGGGAGGACCAGTTTATAGGATTCCTAAAGGTGTTTTTCACTAGGATCATTTGAAAACGGAACACTGACTTGAACACAGCAGAGTGTCCTTTGTGTCATGCTGGCCTGCCAATTACCATCTCCAATTAGACATATTCTGACCCTAAGTTCCATGAGGATTGGAGCTGGGTTTTCCTTGACGTTGTATCATTACCACTTAGCACAGTTCCTGGCCCATGGTGGATGTGATCCACTTTTTGAGCTGACGTACAAAATACAGGGGAGAGCAAAAGTAGATTTCCAGTTGTTTGTGTAGAAAATAACACAATGGTTAATAAGTAACAATAAATTATTGTGTTTCACATATTCACAACTGTAAATCTACTTTTGCCAACCCCTGTATGAGTCACAGTGCATGTATTTTCAACTAACAGTAATTCAACCACATAGATTCTATAGGAGAAGAGGGTGGAATGACAGAAACAAAAGGAAAGCAGATTGCTATTCTTGCTTTCCCTGCTCAACCCTTCTAGAGCCAGGCCTCCACTCCTAGGAGAAACTAAAGCCTCGGCAAAAATGCAAAGCAAATCCAGGTAACTCTGGACTCTCTGCTCCCACAGTTGTGGGCCTTAGTGGTTAATGAATAATGTAAAGCACTGCTTCTCAAATTATAATGTCCATATGATCACCCAAGGGTCTTGTTAAAATGCAGGTATGGGATAACTCGGTTGCTTAAGTTCTGCATTTCTAACAAGCTCCTGGTTGATGATCATGGTGCCGGCCTTTGGCCTGCACTCTGGATAACATGGATAAAATAGATGGTGTAGGAATATTTTGACCAAGCCCAATCCTTGCCAGGCATACTGACTTTAAAACCTAGCTCCTATGAGAAATGTGAGTCCACTAGACACACGAATTTTAATTGAACCTCACTGAGTCACTGTAGAATTGGATTACATAGTGAATATAAAAACTTGGCATAATTCGGTTGGCTATTGTTATCAGAAGGTATTTCTGTCTCAGCAGAAAACATGAAAAATATGGCAGGTTGTAATTTCACTTACAAAGTGTTCTAGGTTTTCTTGCAAGCATTACGGTTTAAGGCATCTAATGTAATAAAAAGACAGATAAGAACGTATTCAAGCCCCATTTACATTGTCATATATGCTGATCTTAATTGCAGATTGTGGATTTTAATCTAGTTGCTAACAGTAGGTCGGCTCTTGAATAATTAGGAAGAGGAGGGGGTGTGACTTATCATCATCGTTGACAGCCTCAGAATACAAAACCACTGTTTTTCATTTGTCACTATGACATTTCAAAAATAAAATAACATAAATTGAAAGGAGAAAGGTAGTAATAGAGAAACTAATGCAAATACTAACCCAATAGAAGTCTAGTAAAAGGGGCCCAGATAATCACCTGCTGAAATACAGACTGACTCTGTGGTTCTTCAGGTGGACTCCTCACTGGAACCACATGGAGCTCCTGTAGCCTAACCTGTAGCCCCACCACCCAGAAGTCTATGTATATGCATTGGAGTGAGTGGTCAGGCAGCTGTAGTTTAGCTATATCCCCAGGTGAATGTCATGGCAACCAGAACTGAGAGCCTTGCTCTTACAGATTCTCAACTCCCATCCTAGAACCTATAACATCAGTATCACCTGGAAACTTATTAAAAATACAGATTCCTGGTCTCTTCCCAGACCTCCTGAATCAAAAACTCTAGGGATAAAGCCTATCAATTTGTGTGTTAGCCAGCCCTCTAGGTGAGTCTGAGGCATGCTTCTATACATTCTTTCTTGAGAAGGATGATAGTCCTTGTCAATATTTTACCCAGAGATTCTTATGAGTGGCCACTGAAAGCTCTCTTATTGAAGCTTTCCTGTTGGATGGCCAACAATCTGTGCTGTGACATTTATTTTAGAGTTGGCTTTGTTACCTCCAGTCTGGGAGTCTCAGCAATGGGAGGAATCTTAAGGTCATTTAATTAAAGATTTGATTGTCACTGTACCATCCCCAAAATGTGATCATTTATACTATGCTTGAATAACTCTAGTGATAGGAAACACAGGATCACATGGTTCAATTCTTTTCATCTTTAGATGCTTACTAGGTACAGACTCTGTACTAAGTATTTTACAAAGATGACTCATGTATCCTTGACAATGTTCCCTGAAATACATGTTATAATCTGCATTTGACTTCTGCACAAAATGTAGCTTAAAAACATTTCACAACTTGCCAAGGTCATATGTTTTTTAAATAAGATTTACACCAAGTTCTTTGTTTTAAGGTCATATATAGAATTCATCTTCAGAAATGATAACTTGTAAGCTGCTGTTTAGAAAACATTCTTTTGTCTCTAAAATAAATACCCCTTGTTCCTCACATCAAGATCCAACCCTTCATCATCCCTGCTGGGTCCTATTGATTAGCACACAACTGTTAATAGATTATTTTGTATTTTGCCTATCCATTAGAGCAGTGATTTTTAATATTTTGGCCCATGTTAAAATATGATAGCATGGTACTTAGAAGGCACACTCAGTAAACTAAGAAGATTTGGGTGACACTGTGTGAGGCTTGTTGGAAAAAAATGTTATATATATTACAAAAAAAATTAAAAGTTTAGAGAAGAGATTATTAAACTTGTATCAACTTTCAAAACCTACCATCTTCCATTTTTTTCAGGAACACTTGTACTTGCTTCCATGGACCATGATTTCATGTCAACCTATCTGCATGAAATAGCTATGAACAATTCCTAGTCAACATTTTTTAAAGATGAGCTCTTCAAATTTTTGATAGAGAACATAAATGAAAAACTTTTTATGAATAGATAATGCAAAAAGTTTGAAATGACTTTTTACAGCAATCTAGAAATGTGAAATAGATGAATTTTTCTTATTTTTCTTATTCTTGGTTACTCTATTACAGTTGTCCCCATTTTCCTCTGTTGTCCTTCTCTGCCCAGCCCACCCCCCATACTTCCATAGTCATTTTCCACACCATTGTGCATGTCCATGGGTCATTTACACAGGTTCTTTGACTAGTCCCTTCCCCTTCTTTTCACCATTCCCGACTCCTGCTTCCCTCTAGCAGCTGTCAGTCTGTTCTATGTTTCCATGTCTCTGGTTCTGTTTTGCTCATTAGTTTATTTTGTTCATGGATTCTTCTCATAAGTGAGATCATATAATATGTTTTCACTTAGCATAATGGTCTCCTGTTCCAATGAACTGTTGCAAAAGGTAGGAATTCCTTCTTTCTGCTGCATAGTATTTCATTCTGTAAATGTACCAGAAGGTATCAAGTCATGTAATATGAAAAACAGAGACATTTACAAAGGAAATGCAAGATACAAGGAACATTGCACTTTGGACAATGACACCCCAGTCCCCTTCCAAGTAGGTACCTTGGGATCTCACACAGTTCTCCCAATCACCTTCAGCTACCCTATCATATTTTCCTGGATCTAAACAATGGTCTGAAATCTTTTCTCCCTCAAAGGTGATTTTAGTTTTGGGAAAAGCCAGAGGTCACGAGGTGCCAAATCTGGGCTATAGAAGGGCTGGGCCACCCGGTTGATTTGATGTTTCACCAAAAAAACTCTGCACAAAACATGATACATGAGTGGGCATATTGTCAGGGAGAAGCTGCCAATTACCAGTTGCCCATAGCTATGACTTTCTGGGTAATCCAAATAGTTTCCATGGAGGAATATTCAAGCTTAATGCAAAATCTAACACAGATTGGTTGCTCTACTTGCTCAGTCATTTTGAATGTGATGGCGCCACAGTCCACATGCTCACTCAACAGCATGTATCACCCCCACTGCCTAGTTCGGTGAAGTCATTATTAATGCATGTGCACTCTAGTCCATCCTCCCTGACTGTGAGGTGTATTGATGTCATGCAAACCTTTTTTTGTTATATTAATGGTTGGATTCTTTCTGGACAGACCCTTACATGTGAATGCAAATACATGGGGTCAGCAGAAGGATATGGACCTGTTATGAGGTCCACCCAGCCATCTTGCCACACTTTTGTAATCAAAACCAACATCACCACCTTAACTAATAAAATACCTTCAAACCGAATTCTGATTACTTACATGTCGCTATTAACTTTACACACCTGCTGGAATGATTTCTTTTAAAAATCTAAATCAGATTATGCTGTTCCTTATTTTCTCAACTCCTTTTCTAAAAGTTCTTCAATGGCTCCCCAAAGACAAATATCTCTAATTTGTTTTATAAATGTCAATGTGACCTGACACTTCTTAAATCACACTCTGGCTCTCTCTCTCCACCCCGGCCCCACAAGCCTTCATTCAGCCTTTCATATTTTTCAGGCTTCTGCAAAAGGACCTTTGCTCATGCTCTTCCCTTTGTCTAGATGGATTTCCCAGCACTCTGTGTTTACTAATGCTCTTTCTTCCTTCAAGCAAGCCTTTTTTAAGAAAGCTACTCTTGATCTCTATAGATAAGTTTCATAGTCCCCTGTATTTATTGTTCCCAGAGGTTATTCACAGTTACAGTCTTACATTTATTAACTATCATTTGATAATCTATGTTCTCAATAGGCTGACATCTTTGCCTTTGGGTAGACCAATGGTTCTTCACTTGTTATAAGAGCCCCAGGTCATTTTGTTGCAGGAGGCCTTCCAACTGGGGCTCCATTATATCTGTGTGATTGACTGACTGCCATTGTCCATGTGATTGAACTCAGTCTCCAGACCAGCTGACGCTGCGTGACCCAAAGTCCCAACCCTAACTCACATTGTTACTATCTGGCTATCACAGGGTAATCAGGCTAACAAAGATTGTACCCCAGGTGCCAAGAGCAAAAGGCCAGACATCATTTGTGGAAAAGTTCCTTTTTTACTACATAATATTCCAACAACATCAAAAAATGATGACTTATGTGGCCAGTAGTGGAAATGGTGGTAGTTGATATTGCATTAAAATGGGGGTATAAGGTTGTAGAAATCTGTTTTTTCTTGTAAGAAGCAGATTAAATTAACCAAGGTTAGATTCCACCTTGCCTAGAACTATTTTTATAGTTATTAAAAACTTCTAAGAATTACTCCATCTCTCCTCCCTTGGCAGACTCAAAATCCTTCCTGTGGTGAACTTAGGGGAAACATGAATTTCTGAGACTGCCTATAAAGGAAGCTGGTCTCCATTTTAGCATATTAATCTTTCTCCAAGTTCTAAGTTTCTTGATTTAGTTCTTTTTTTTTTTTTGACTACTGAGTCAGTTAATGGGCCAGATTCTAAGATCTTCCCTTCATCTGTTTGAGGAGAAACCACAAGAAAATTGAAAAACAGGATGATTTCCTGTTTAGCAGGACTACCAAATATACTTTGCATTAAAAAGAAAAAAAAATTGAGCAGTTTCCATGGAGACTGACACTTGACATAATG
The DNA here is from genome assembly GCA_004026585.1 of Noctilio leporinus. Lineage (NCBI taxonomy): Eukaryota > Metazoa > Chordata > Mammalia > Chiroptera > Noctilionidae > Noctilio > Noctilio leporinus. The sequence goes on along the minus strand of PVIW01004416.1, from coordinate 1,270 downwards.
CGTAAATGATGGTGTGACAATCAAGAGCCCATGTTAAGTTGGCATAGTAGCTGATATGCAATCTATTTTCTTATTGAAGCAATCAACTTTAAAGGAAGATGAAAATATTATTTACAAGACACCCAGCAGATGGTGGAGTCATTATGGTCACCAGAAATTTCCAAAATCACTTAGACCAGATGCCTCTAAAGCGTTCCTAGGAGCTAATTTGACTCTCCCTGTCTCTGCTGCAAAAATTGAGTCCTTCTGATCTTTTCTGTTTCTTACAGGCTCTCTAGCCAAGACAGAACCATTGTTAACACATTGTTGACCGACAATTTTATACAAAAGCCATCCCATGTGGCCAGCAATTATTTTGTAATTGAATATGAAAATGAAACAACTTAAATAAACTTCAATATACTGTATCTAAACATAATGCACTCAAGTGAAATTCTGTGCATATCTTCTATGTAACTTTTATTAATGTTTTTGTTATGATGAACTGTATAGCATTCATCTACATGCGAAGATACACAACAGGTTTTGCAAATATACCTAGTTTCACTGTGCTTTCCACTTTTTTAAAATTTTATTATTGTTGTATTACATCCATCCCCTTTTTGCTTCCCTCTGTTCCCCTCCCTACCCACCCATTCCCCCCAAAGTCAATCCCACCTGTTCTCCATGTCCATGGTTCCTTCATACTAGGTTCTTGTCTAAGCTGCTCCCCTTTCTTGCCTCTGCCTCCCCCCTCCCCCCCAACTCTTTTTCTCCTGACCACTGAAGGCCTATTCCTTGTATTCATATACTTGGTTCTGTTTTGCCTATTGTTAGTTTTGCTCATTATTGTCCCGTAATGAGTGAGATCATATGATATTTGTCCTTTACTGACTGGCTTATTTCACTAAGCATAATACTCTCCACTTCCATCCATGTTGTTGCAAAGGGTACAAGTTCCTTCTTTCTTTCTGCTATATAGAATTCCATTGTGTAAATGTACCAAAGTTTTTTGATCCAATCATCCACCAATGGGCACTTAGGCTGTTTCCAGCACTTGGGTATTATAAATAGTGCCGCTATGAACATAGGCGTGCATAAGTTCTTATGAATTGGTGTTTCAGGATTCTTTGGGTATAGTCCAAGTAGTGGAATTGCTGGATCAAAAGGCAGTTCCATTTTTAGTTTTTTAAGGAAACCCCATACTGTTTTCCACAGTGGCTGCACCAGCCTGCATTCCCACCAACAGTGTATGAGGGTTCCCTTTGCCCCGCATCCTCGCCAACACTTG